>ML797429.1:356984-374203 GCA_009831015.1 Picea engelmannii
TCGATGCCATTCATGGATGTGGTCGGCTATGTGCATAGAGGAGTTTTGTTTGCACTTGGAGAGTAGTTATAAACTAGTGTCATGATGAACTGGTAGTCGAAATAAATCCAAAAATGCTTTGGCCAAGGATTCAAAAGTCACATGGGACACTGATTTTTCGTCCACATACCATTTGGTTGATGGACCAGTGAGCGTTCTCTGAAATAACCTTAAATGGATGGAATCATCCATGATTTTGTTTGAAGAACGGCATAAGTGGAAGGTCATAACATGGTTGGCGGGGTCCTCCCCCGATTTTTCTTCAAATTTTGGAATATTTGAAGGTAGTTTGGTAGGCATATTGGGCCATGTGGGGTCATGTAAAATGGGATCATTCATGAGTTTTGTGAGATCAGGAATATTGAGAGATGCCAAGTATGGAATAGGGGGATTTGGTGAAGGATTAGTTCCATCCATTGTGTGAGAAGGTAGTGGACCTGAACCGTGAAAGGGGTTTGGTGGGGATGTAATTCTTCCTTGAGAAGAATTCCCCCCCCCCGTCTCCTTGTGAAGGAGACCTAGTGGATGGATGTCCTTGGGAATTGGACCCAAGTAAAGTGGAACCAGGTAACGTTAATCCCAAAATAGTAGCACTCACGGGGGTGTGAGATGGTTGAGCCAGTGAGTTAGCAAGACTAGGAACTCCTTCTAGAAAAGGAGGGAAATTTTGCAAGTGTGTGGAACGACGAGGATTATGTGGGTCCCCTATGGCGTCCGTCTAGCAAAGTGAATGTGTGATGAGAGAAAAAATAAATGAACAAGAGATTTGTATAGTTTGAACCTTCACAAGTTAATACAACTCACAATTGCATGTAATCAAATTAGCATCATACATAAATCAACTGTAAATAAGAAAACATGTGGATAGGTGGATTTTGTCCATGTGGGGGAACAAAATAAAGAAAATTCTAATGTCCTAAAAGATGTATTTTCCTTCCTCTCAAAATATCACTAAACCTTCCAAGAGCACTCAAAAGTGGGGTCTGAAGCCACCAGAAGAGGAACTAGTGAAGGTTGAAATAATCAAATATAATGAGGGGTAGAGGGTGCATATCCCGAAAGAGCTGGTGATATTTCCCAATAGCCACACAAAATACGATCAAGGTGCAATTGCAGCCCACAATTTCCACCTGGGTAGATGTCCTAAATTTGGTCACTAGGTACCTCGGTCAAAGTGGGGCATTTAGATTTTCGTCCTCAGAAATGGGTCATGGGTTGGCTCCCTTCCAAGAGTTGAGTGACTTAAGGGGGGACGCACAAAACAACTGAACCTCGACCTTCAACCTTTCATGGGTATCTCCCTGCCTTATGGTGTAGGAACACTTGACTTGGAGGATTTTGAAAGTTCCTTATTTGTCAACTCCTATTGTTTGATGATGTGAGAACCAGATAACGGGGGGTTATTTGGATGCCTACCCTCGAGATCCTACCTAGACTAAAAATTTCTTTTGGCACCTCCTATGGAGGAAAACTTAGCGAGTTTTTAGAAAAAAATTAGATGTGGTGGGTTGAGAGATTGGGGATGTGAACCAGTCTCGTTTGAATTAAGTGAGTGTGGATAATTTCCAAAGAAATTGTGGGACGTTTTGGAATTCCTTTGGAGAAAACCTACTTCAACCTCCATAATTCAAGATGGAAATTATGTGAGTGAGGAGTGACTTTGTGTGTGAGAAAATGAAAAAATGTTTTGAGTTTTAATAAGTTAGGTGTGAATTTGCAACATGTGGAATTCTTGTGGTCCTTACAAATCTTTGTTACCTACCTTACTAAGTGTCATTGGTACAACCTTGCAAAAATTTAAAATCCCTAAAGAACTATCATGTGGACATATGGGTCCTTACCATTCCTTTAAACTCCCTAATGTTGTTTAAACTAAGAAATCTTGAAAAACTATCCTAGATTGAAAGCATGTGGGCATGTATGGGCCCATTACTTTGATCTTTAAACATCCCTAGTGATGTAAACTAAGAAAGAAATTTCAAGAAAATATCATAAGTTTGCAACATGTGGGCATGTATGGGCCCTTACAACTTTAAGATGATTTCAAAATGAAACTAAGAGGAGCCCTAGGGGGGCTTTGTCCTCTCCTAAATACTTTTTTTTAAGGGATATGAAATGTCCCCTTAACCACCTTTCTGATTCTAAAGAATGCTCTATGGTGCGAGAGAAGAGCATAATCAATGATCAAAGTTAATTTCTGGTCCCAATGTAAGTGTTTTATTTTGTGATAGCAATAATCTCAAATTAAATTTTACAAACCAAACTAGCCATCCATGTGGCAATGATCCAGGAGGAACTTCACAGTCAACACATTTTCAGTCGGCTTCAAATTCTGCTAACATTGCCCAGTCAACAAAGAGCTCACATTGAGCTTTCCGATGCATTTCGAATGAATTCAATTGGACTTCACATGCTAGAGATATGTCTTGTTGATATTTAGGGGAAAAATGGCATTTGTAAAATGTTTAATACATGAGATAGGGTTCTCATAATTATGTATTTTTCATTATTAAAAAGGGATTATTTGGTGCAAAGCCATGTTTCCTTTCAATCCCTAGTCTCATGGAGAGTCCTAAGGAGAGTTGAGATCTTCATGGATGGTTGAGAGATATTCTCAAACCAATCCCTTGAGATATTCCAAGATCCTAATTTAGAGGATCTTGAGAGATATTATGTCCATGAAAATCTTGATGTGGTTGAGATGGAGATGTTATATAAACCCTTCTTGGGGGTCAAGAGGAGGGAGAGAAAGGAAAGAGCTTGTGGAAATCTTATTGAGAGCTTATTGATTCAAAGGATTTCTTTGTAAAGGAGAAACAAGTTGTAGGTTTGTTTATGTATCCCTTTTGAAGCAGAATCAATAAAGAAGATTCATGGGATTCATGAATCCAGAGACGTAGACAGGGGGTCTGGTGAACTTTGTTATCATATTTTTGTCAATGTTGTATGTGTGAATTTGATGCATTCTCACTTGGTTAAGTAGAGTTTTATTTATTTATAAAATTACACAACAGTTTGACAATTTTGATTCTTTCATGTTAATGTATTCATTAATAAGGAATTTTTAATTAACCATGTTTCCCTTATTCACATGCAATCACATCAGTAAAAGATCTTATTTTGAATATTTGGATGTAGGAATATTCTCACCAAGTTTTCGGATCAAGTGGTATTAGAGTTGGTCTGACCAGTTTTGAAAATTGTGAATATCACCATGGGAAAATGATTGAAGCGAGAAAGACTTCAAGATTTGGAAGAAATCAACGAATGCATTCGAACAGAGAATGCAGAGCTCATGTTAAGAATAAATTGAGGCTCATGTTAGAGAAGATGGTGGAGGAGAAAATTGGAGAGTGCTCCACTACAAAGGAAGCAGAAATTACCTCCAAGATCAAGCCAACTTGTGGCTATGGCTGGTATATCAATTATGATTCATGTAATAAAAATACAGATTTATGCACTTTTTTTTAGGTACTAGAAAATACTTCTCATGCATCGGGAAACTAAGGTGGTTTCTTAGAAGCCTCATCTTCGGATTTGTCCAAAGTAGGACCAAAAGGAGGAGTTTTTGGAAAAGTTGCAGAGTGATGAAGGCTTGGTGAATCCATATTCCACACTCAATCCAGAATTGGTAACTGAGGTAAATAGTGTCGGTAATTCTTCAGTTTCATGCTCATCTATTGATGATGATAATGATTCTTGTGTATCTTTTGAGAAGAATGCATTAGGAATAGGTAAAAATCTCCTAACCAAGATGGGTTATAAAGGAGGAGGTCTTGGTATTAATGGCCAAGGCATAACTCAACCACTAGAGGTGGTAGAGAGGCCTCGATTTGCAGGATTGGGGTATGTTGAAGGAGAATGCTCAAAGGTAGTATAATATGATAAATATTCAAGCAAAGAGTTCAAGCCAATTCAACAAAAAGATGTCACATCACTATCTAGAAGTGATACATCTAGAAAGGGATCTCAGAGAAATTTGAAATCTCCTCAAAGGTCTAAAAAACATGATTATTCAAAATCGTCCTTTGATTATAAGAAATATGATCATCAAATTTTTTGGACCATTTATCCTTGTACTTTTTGTCAATCTCCTAACCACTGTGTAGCCAAGTGCTGGAAGAGACAATATTTATGCAAGAAAGTTATGGATATAATCCATGAAGATCGCCTTTAGATTCCACATGGCAAGAAGGACTCAACCTTAAAGAACAAGGGAAAGAATTTATGCACTCATTGTAATATGAGTGGGCACTGGAATGATAAATGTTGGAAGCTTCATCCCGATCTTTGCAAGAATCCTGTAAAGGAATCCATGAAAAATAAGGTAGAAAATGAGACCATTAAACAAGCACCCATAATCCAATAAGTGGATAATGACGAAGCCCACATCTCTAAAGAGAAATTTTTCAAGAAGGAGACTGCCAAAAAGATGATGGAGCATTTGATTAGTATTCCAAAACTGGTCCCTGTAGAAGAACAGTTGTAGAAGGAAGGCATCTTAGATTGGTTTGGTAAGCAGTGGTTATCTTATTTGCAAAATTGAAATCCTTCCAATAGCTTGTTGAGAATGAAATTAAGTCAAATGACAAATATTCCACCAGCGATTATGAAGGAAAATCATGTGGGAATTGGTGTTGGGGTTGACATATTGCAGATGACACAGTGCATTGATGAAACAATATTGACAATTCTTCTGATTTTCTGGTGTGCCCTACCTCTACATCGATGGCTAAAAATCTAGAGGAATTGGGGCCATCAGTATCAGTTATTGTTGGGAATGCTCCCCAACTGTTTGAAAATGAAGAATACAAAGAGAAATATGTAGACACAGATTCATATGCTGAAATTCAAATCTGTTGCAATGCATAGGACCAATCTGTCCTCAACGAGTCCTTGAGCAGGGTTTCTTCAGTTGAGGAAATTAATAGGGATGATAATCCCTCCAAGAAAAGGAAGAAGTTCTTTGTTAGGACGATTTTAGATGAGCCCACAATCGTCCTTCATGCTGATTTGGATGACACGGTTGAGTCTGTTCACATGTAGATTCAAATGAGAACTAGATTTCCTTTTTATGAACAACGTCTCATATACTGTGTACAGAAAATGACAACAGTTGATGTTTGTAAATATCATTGTTCAACTAACAAAGAGGATATTAGAGACATAATAATTGATGAGAAACAGGGAGAATTTATCATGGATTAGTCTTCTCCAAACAGTATTGATTATGTCGCCAAACTCTTGCATTACCAGGACGAAATGCACTTGTTTCCATTGGATTTGCAAATTCTCGTGGCCAATACAGATCTGGAAAGAAGACTGAAACCCCATCTCAACAAATTACAGATACTCTGCCAAATTGTATGGAAGCCTACTAAACTATGTCTGATGAGTATTCCTTGTTTGAACATTCGGGGACTCGAAAAGCTGACCTACCTCAGCTCTCTTCTCACATTGGACCTATTGGCATAGGGGCAGACCCGGGGTTCAGCTCCAAGAGTGCACCAACAAGCCCTAACTACTCGCCCTTTTGGAGAAACTTGCGAAGCAGATGTAGTCTCACCCAAAGAAACTATGGGGGGGTTGTAGGATAGAGATGTCTACAACCAAGGGGATATCAAGTGGATCCAATACAAAATCAATACAATAGTTATATATCATCTACAAGTTCATATCTACTCCGAAAAACTATCTATCATATCTAACACAGTAATGCAATAATGGTATACCACATGACACAGAACATAGCATAGAACAAACACAACACAAAAGAGACGTGGTTCACCCCCTCTATAGGGATATGTCCACAGAACTGTGATTTATAATATATTAAGATGAAGCATACAGTTCTTTTCTGTGCTCTTAGATAGCAGCTCTTATTTCTTCTTCTCTCTATCTCTCCCCTTCCTGCGCACCTAGTTGTAGGGTTGATCTTCGCACCCAACTGAAGATCTTACAATCCCAGAAGGCTCTACACTCAACACTTTTCTCTCACACAATAATCCTCACTCGATCACACAATAACAAAGATAACAACAACAACAACCCATCCCAGGTCCTTTAAACCTCTATTTATACATTAAAATAGTTCTCGGACACCTTTAGGCTAAAACCTAAGTGTCAAAACCCTAGATACCAAAACCCTAGGTCAACTTGACCCGCGTTTTCAGGGCTTCGCCAGCCTGTCTTTCCTTCCTTCTTGCGCGGTGCTCCAAAGAATCCAATAGTGGATTTTTCCACTTGTTGAGTTTTCCATGATTCATATTTCTTGTTGATTTTTCATCCTCAATCTCTTTGTCCAATGTCTTTCTTTCTCTTACTTCGCTCCATCTTTTCTTCTCTTTTGCTTACTTCGACCCAGTAACAGTCATTGTGTCTTCCGCGTAGTTCACATTTTGCATTTTCTTCGTTGATATTCGCTTTATTCCATAACCAAGGGTCAACAGGCCCCCAACACTCACCTATGACTCATCCCGAGGCACTTCAAATCTAATCCCTCTGCTTTGCTTCATATTTAGACTGCACAGGGAAACCTTTGTTTCTAGCTCTAGTCCTCCCTTCCTCCCTTATGTAGACTGTCTTTTTTTTGTATGGTACCCATTTTCAACTGCACCTGGTACCTAGACCCTTATTCTCATGCTTTTACTAAGATCTGTGAGGCAACTATTTGTCATAATACAACTTCAGTCGACTCCCGTTCACCAAACCTTCCTTCCATTCTCCATTCAAAGTCTTCAACTGTGCAACTCCTCCTTTTGTAATATAGGAAACCTCATATGGCCCGAGCCAATGCATTATGAACTTCCCAGGATTTTTCATGAACTTACTGTCATATACCAGTACTAATCACCTTGCTTAAATACCTTCTTCTTAATGTGTCTGTCATGGTAGGCCTTCTCTCTTTCTTTTTGGACCTGCTAATGAAATCCTGCAACAAATCTGTCTTCCTCCAGTTCAACCAATTGTACAAGCCTCTCTCGAACAACGCTAGTGTCGTTCATATCTGTAAAGGCAATAATTATTAAGATTGGTACCGAATATTCCATTGGGACAACAACTTCAAGACCATACACCAATTTAAAGGGGGTGTGCATTGTTAGCTTCTTGCAAGTGGTTATATAGGTCCATAATACTGTTGGTACTCTTAAATACCTGTCATCTCTATTGACACTGCAAATCTTCGTTAATGTTGTATCCAAGATCTTGTTGAATGCTTCAACTATTTCATATGCTTGTGGATGGTAAGGTGTGATATTCTGATGATGACCTGTAAATTCCTCCGTCAAGGATTCAATTTTTTTATTAATGAAATGTATGCCTTGATCGCTCATAAGGATCTTCAGGAATCTGAACTTGGTTATGATGTCATCAAATATGAAGCACATAGTTGTAGTGGCACTAAAGTCCTTAATTTCTCTTGCTTCTGCCCATCTGGTCAAGTACTCTATCGCAATAATTATGTACCTTGCTCCTGTGCGCTTCCCTGGTGGGTTAATAGGTCCCACGAAGTCAATGGCCCATTTCTCAAATGCTTGTAGTGTCAGTTGCGGTGCTAATGGAATTTCATCTCTTCTGGATGGTTTCCCAACTCTTTGGCATACATCGTAGGCTTTGTAATAGTCCTTATCATCTATGTGTAAGGTAGGCCACCAAAGGACAGCTCGAAGAACCTTCTATGCAGTGGATTTCGCTGCGTAGTGTCCTCCTGCAATGCCTTCATGAGATTCAACGAGGATTAATGGTCTTTTTGCCTCCATAATACACCTCCTCAGTATCTCGTCTCTCATATTGTATAACTTTCCCGCTATAAGAGAAAAGTCTACGGTGCTCACTGTTAGTTGGTTCTTCTAGGTGATTGTATATTCACTCGGTGCCATTCCTATTGACAGGAACTGGACTATCTCTGTGAAGTGATCATCAATATTTCTAATGGCTAGAAGCTATGCATCTGGTAATGTATCCTCCAAACTAGTGGGCTCTTCTCCATGTTCCAACCTCAACAAGTGGTTGGGACCTTTTTTCATTCCCCTTGGCTTAACTACGATCTCAAAATCATATTCCTGAAATATCAGAATCCATCTGCATATTCTTCCCCCCAACACTGGCTTATTGACTAGGTATTTCAACACGGAGTGATTGGTAAACATTTTAAAGTGTCCTCCCAAAAAGTAGTGGCGGAACTTCTGCAGCGCATACACCATGGCTAACCCTTCTCTTTTAGTGGTGGTGTAGTTGATCTCTGTTGTTGATAGCTTCCTGCTAGAAAAGGATAACGGGTGGCCGATGTCTCATGTTCCTAGTTGTGCTAACACAACTTCTAATGCAATAGAAGATGCATCGACATGCACATGAAACTTTTTACTCCAATCTGGGAAAACCAAAATAGGCACGGTAACCATTTTCTATTTCAGTGTGTCGAAGGTCTGCTAGCATTCTTTTGTCCATTGAAATTGACGATATTTCTTCAAAATCTTCTCCATGGGTGCTATAATATGGGCATACCCTTTAATGAACTTCCTGTAATATCACGAGTGTCCCAGTGCAGTGCGCAGCTGTTTGACTAAAGTAGGAGGGGGTAGATCAACTATGATGGCCATTTTAGATGGATCTACCAACAATCCATGCTTGCATACAATATGACCTAACAACACTCCAAATTGTGAAAATAAAATGCACTTCTTCAGTTTTAAGGCAATCTGGCACTGCCTGCACTTGTCCAACATTAGCCTTAAACATTCGATATGATTTTTCAATAAACTAAAAATAGTCCAATCATCAAAGTATGCTTCTAGAAACTTATGTAGGAACTCCTTGAATGATTCGACTACCACCCTGGAAAAGATGGTTGTGGCATTCTTCAATCCAAACGACATTACTGTGTATTGGTAGGATCCCCATTCTGTGGAAAAGGTAGTCTTATGGGGATCTTCCTTGGCAATCCGGATCTAATGGTATTCTGAAAATCCATGTGTAAAAGAATATACTTCCTGACCTCCTACATTATCTAACACTTCGTCAGTGAATGGCATAGGGAAGGGGTCATGAAAACATGCATCATTCAACTTCCTGAGATCTACATAGATCTTGATCTCTCCTGTCTTCTTGTCTTGTACCACCATAGGGCTAATCCATTTTGATTCTTCGACAGGTTCTATAATTCCTGCTTCCAACATTTTGTCAAGCTCAATCTTCACTTTCTCTTTATATTTAGGGTTCAATCTATAGGGTCTCTACTTGACTGGTCTTGCATATGGTTTCAAAGGGATCCTCATTTCTCCCATAGGCCCTTTAATTCCCTTCATATCAGTGAACTTGGTCGGAAACAAGTCCTGATATTCATGTAGTAGCTCGGTGATCTTGTCACTAGTGGCGACATCCCAATAATCTCCAATATTTGCAAGCTTCGGTGTTTGCTCTGTTCCAATATTGACTTTTTTGATATTGATCGTCTGTCCAATGAATGGTAACTTAACTCCTGGTCCTTCCACATCTCTTTGGCCTTTTGTTTCTGCGATGTTCACTTTCCTAGGATCATCGTCTTCATCAACATTGATGTTGTAACATCCTTGCAGTTTCTGGAGAGGCGCAGTCCATTCATCCTCTTCTTGATCCAAAGGGAGGCTAGGTGCCTCTTCAAACATTTTTTGTCTTATAGTATGTAATTATTGATCTACTGTAGGATATTGGCTTTCGAATAAAAAGGTGGTGACAAAGTTCTGAGTCATACCTTCCCAATCTGTAGTGATGAGGCACAGTTCTGCTTGAAGGTACCAGTTGATAGGGATAGTTTCCAACGTGTTTATGAATTTGTGCACCCACTTCTCTTGAGGGAAATTGCTCCAGGCTTCCTCACAACTTCGCACATGGTCCTTCGGGAAGCTTCGACTTGCGTACCAAATTTCGAAGCCTTCTACTTGTGTTGAGAATCGCGCAGTCATGAGGGTACGACATTGTACCCATTCTGTGATGTTGTTTTTATGCATCCCCCACCATCTTGCTGGTATGTCTTTCAAGGCCTCATCCATTGCCAACAAGCGTTGTTGCGTTGGTACACTTTCTTCAAAGTTTGACAAGAAGGTTTCTAAAGGATTCAGACCATCAAAGGTGGGTAAGTTACTTACTTTTGTGTTGATCCATTGTACTTCTCTGGTTAATCTAGCACATCTCCTTGTATATACTTCATACATTTTGTTCTGTCAGTTCTCGAGTGCTTCTTCTGAGTCTGATGAACATGCGTTGTCACTTCGCTAGCTCAAATTTCCATCCGTCGTAGGATTAATGTAATCCTGTTGTTTGGCTATTAATTTGTATATGTTTTCCAATTCGTATGTGCGGTCTTCTTCTCTGATGGGCTTAGTATATCGCAGACCTTCATCGGTATCTAATGATGCGATGACCCTAAGGCCATCTCCTTCAAACGTCATTCGCCTTTTATTTAAATCAACTACAGTGGAATTATTGAAGGCCCAATCAATTCCTAATAGCGAAAGGTAAGGACAACTATCATCAACTATCTCAATCACCTCAAAGTTTGCAAATGTCCTCACTCCATCGATTTCCATGGGGACATGTTCCAACCTTCCAAAGGGAATTACTGCCTGTTGATTAGCCATCCTAAGCCTGATAGGGAAATAGATCAACTTAGGTTTTCTCATTAGTGCCCAGGTTTGCTTCGTCATGACATTGACCTCTGACCCTAGGTCGAGGACCACATAGTCTATATTGTATTCTCCAATCTGAGCATTCAAGTGTAGTTCTTTATTCGTCCTTCTCTTTTTGGATAGTTGATGTACTGATTTATTTAGTAAAGGATCTACCCTTCCTATCTCATACTGTCTGACCAAATTTTGCAATTCTTGTATAGCTTTCTCGTCTTTAATCATCTCTATAAACGTATACAAGAAACTGACAAGTTTACTCGGCTCTTTTTCATCTCCGGGTGAAGAAGAATGATCGAATGCCAAAGGCATTCCACATTCTCTTAATTATGGTCGTGTCTTCAATGAAGAGCCTTGGTCTCCCATGAATTCTCTTCTTGCCTCCTTGAACATTTGTTTTTTTTTCTTTGCAACAAAAGTTTGTGTCTTCTCTGAAACTTTCCTGATTCCTGATTATTCTAAAGTATTTCCTTGTATCGTTCTGTCTTCTCCTGTGACAACACCTCATCGAGTGATAACATCGACTCTAGGGTCTTCTCCGTGAGGTTCTTCTTTGATCAGTTGTATCTGTGGGTTCTGTTGAGGTCCTCATTTCTCTTGAAGTTTAGCTAGCAATGTTGGACATTCCTCGATAACATGCTCGAAGGAGTTGCAATAGCTGCAAGTGGTACAAGGGTTCTGACAATCCCTTGCCAAGTGTCCATGCTGTGCGCAGTTATAGAAGATTATCTATCCTTGACCTCGACACATACCTTCTCCTCTTCCTCTTCCTAGGAATCTACCACGAGGGTTGAAGTTTCCTCTCCCAGGGGATTTATACTGCATGGTGTTTCCTGCTTGTTATACTTCGCCTTGAATCTTGTATATATTCCTTGACCTTTCATGCATGAGATCGTAGCCCTAAAATCTCTATCATCATGTCCTACGGACTTACAGAACGTGAAATACAAATTTGTGGGTGTTTGAACATATTTTTTCATGTAGTATCACTCACCAGGGCGATGTCTGTTTCTGCATACCTCGCACCAAGGTAGGTTAACTGGTTTCAAGGGGCTCGGAGCTCCAGAGGCCAAGTATTCATGGAATAGGGGACAATCTTCCTTATCATGGCCTTCTGACCTGCACCTGACACACCAGATGTCTTCTCTTTTATCTTTTCCCTTGTCTTTCTTCATATCTTTGACCTGTAGAGACAAACTAGTTAGCTGACTCAAGATTTGACTTATACATGAGTTGGATTCTCCCATAGGGGTTGATTCTAGCTTCATGGCGATCTCCAGTGCCTCAGCCTACGAAGCAATCTTCTGCTACATCAGAGGAACTCTAATGTGTGGTAAGAGGACAACAATGAACCATTCCTTGTTCTACTCATCTGGGATTTGAAAACTCAAATGGCCTGTCAAGGTCTTGAATCTCTGATCGAACTCCCATACTGGTTCAACTATTATTTGCTTGATTTTTTTCATCTCTGTAATGCATTGTGATTATGACTTGGGTTTCTTGAATTCATCAATTAGTGAAGTCTTAATAGCATTCAATGGTTTAGGTGTAGCTCCTTGGACAAATTTCATATACCAGCTCAGTGCATGATCTCTTAGGGTAGTACTGAACTGAGCTCGTTTGACAGCTTCATCGATGATATTCTTAATACTCCACACAGCTTCGCAGAGAAACCAGTGTTGTTCAGGGTCTTCAGATCCATCTCCTCTAAAGGTGGGTAACATCATCTCGTCTACCATAGATCTTCCTAGGTTTCTGGACTGAGTATGTGGTGGACTACTAGTGACAGTGCTCTGAGCGCTCTGGTGACTCTGATTACTTAAGGCTGCTAAAACAACAGGAAGAGTACTGGTACTTACTTCGATAGTTGACGCAGTTCCTGAAGCTTCTGGCTCTTCTTGGCAAGGTTGCTCTGTCCTAGGGGATTCTGAATGCTCCTCGTCTGTCATATCTACCTCTTCCCCACTGTAGAAACCCTCATCCCCATAGTTATGCTTAAACAGGTTCGCAAGATGAACTTCTCTGAAGGCTCTCCCACTACACGTATGTCTAGCCTCTGTGTCGCTATCGCTATCTGAATTCTTGAACATTATCCTTTTCGGATCCATCTAGCTATTGTATCTTCAATATGTTCTTCTCATTCAATAGCATCTTGATCCTCGGCTTCAGAAAATGTAAAAATTTTCCTCTGGGTCCCTTAAAGAAATATCTCTCGGCTTGGCTATATGACTCTACTCTGTCAACAACAAACTCGGTGATGTACCCTCCAATGGTGCTATCGAACCAGTGATCTACTGCTCTTGACACGGCATCATCAAATCTCTTGACCTTCTTGATCAACGTTGACATACAAACCATAGGTGGCCTAGATATGATCTCAAATTGGGTATTTGCTAACCCAGCTAGCCACTCATATAGCTCCTGATGGATTCCTCCAAATAAACTTTTGTGTATATCAGTAAAGATATATCTCTCCAACCAATCCTCTGTGCTAAGATTAGGGTTCTTGTTCTGGGCTTCAACAAAGTCCTTTTCTTGGTCTTCTATCCACTTCTGAATCTTTGTCTTTGATGGAAACCACCTTGACATTCCCTCAAGAAGATTCATGTCACAAAAACAAAACCATTTGTTGGCACAGGGACAGACATGAGGTTCAGCTCCAAGAGCGCACCAACAAGCCCTAACTACTAGCCCTTTTGGAAACACCTGCGAAGCAGATGCAGTCTCACTCGAAGCAGATATGGGGGGGTTGTAGGACAAAGATGTCTACAACCAAGGGGATATCAAATGAATCCAATACAAAATCAATACAACAGTTATATATCATCTACCAGTTTATATCTACTCTGCAGAACTATCTATTAGATCTAACACAGTAATGAAATAATGGTATACCACATGACACAAAATAGAGTATTGAACACACACAACACAAAAGATATGTGGTTCACCCCCTCTCTAGGGATACGTCCACATAACTATGCTCTATAATATATTAAGATGAAGCATACAGTTTTTGTCTGCGCTCTTAGCTAGCGGATCTTTTTTCTTCTTCTCTCTATCTCTCCCCTTCCTGCACACCCAGCTGAAAAGTTGATCTTCGTACCCAGCTGAAGATCTTACAATCCCATAAGGCTCTACACTCAACACTTCTGTCTCACACAATAATCCTCACTCGATCACACAATAAGAAAGATAACAACAACAACAACCCATTCCAGGTCCTTTATTTATACATTAAAATAGTTCTCAGACACTTTTAGGCTAAAACCTAAGTGTCAAAACCCTAGATACCAAAACCCTAGGTGTCTAACACCCTAGGTCAACTTGACCCACGTTTTCAGGGCTTTGTCAATCTGTCTTTCCTTCCTTCTTGCGCGGTGCTCCAAAGCATCCAATAGTGGCTTTTTCCGCTTGMTGAGTTGTCCATGATCTRTCTTTCTTGTTGATCTGTCATCCTCAATTTATTTGTCCAATGTCTTTCTTTCTCTTACTTCGCTCCATCTTTTCTGCTCTTTTTCTCACTTCGACCCAGTAACAGTCACTGTGTCTTCCACACAATTCGYGTCTTGCCTTTTATTCATTGATCTTCACTTGCTTCCATAACCAAGGGCCAACATGACCTTAGTGGCTATGGCTGGTGGTTTCATGAACTCTCCTTTATTCTCAGTATTATGAGACTTCAGTGCTTAAATCTGTAGGATTGTTGGCTCATGTTAGGAGATTGTCTTGCTTTTATTTAGAAATTCCCCCATTTCCAAATTTGACACATTGGGTTCAAACGCATGTACAATCCAGAAAATAGTGAAAAAGATCATGGAAGTTTTTGGATCTGCTTGGTAGACAGGATGTGTGATATCGTATCTTCTCCCGCCGCTGGAGCGCCCACCATCTCCCATATAAATCTATCAATATTCAAGTCAATATCGGATTACTGGGCAATCGGACAACTATTTCCAGTGATGCCTATCCACGGGCTCAATGAGCGTCCTACTGTGCGTGTTGTTCAGTCGGACCTCACATGCAAAAACGATGGAAAGGTGGACACGTTCATATCCAGCGGCAGTCTCGCATTGGAGTCATGACTGGGAAACATCTTGCTCAGATTTTTGGCGAGGAGTACTTTTGATCTGTGTGCATGTTCTTGTGGCTACAATGTGAGGCCTCTGTGGATACGTCCACAAGATTTCTTGGCACATGGTGTCATGACTGATATATCTTTTTTAGAAAATGGGTATTTTATGATGATGTGTCAATCACTAATGTTTGTGCACAGTTTGGTTTGCAGTATATGGGTATCCAAGATGTGGAGAGACAAGCTTGAACGTCTTTCAAATGCGTCTTCTTGGTGTTGAGGTACAACCAGTACATTCTGGTATAGTTACAAAGAAGTTGCCACATCAAAGGCAATTCATGATTGGATTCGCCAATAATCGCTATCATATTAGGAAGAACCATTTTTGCCGAAACTTTGCATTTGACATATATTGCACACTTTAATGGCACTCTTGAATAGTGGGTTTTTTTCATTATAGTTTTTAGAACTATTGAAGTCAATTAATGCATGTGCACCAGTTTTAGCACATAAAATTGCCTTGTATTTTGAAGAAATTGCCATGTAATTGGCTCGAAATTGGATGATTATGAAGCATTGTAATGGTTTCTTAGCCACTCTTGAGTGAGGAGAGTGAGAGGCGTTTTTTTGTGCCCTAATCCTTCATTGGCTTCTTTGTAATCATGATGTAAACAGTGGGTTGAGACGATTTTCCTATGCCATTTTTGGTGATTCATTGTAAACTTGACCAAGAGTGTAGTTATAAACTCTTGGCAAGTAATAAACTTATGTAGGTATCATCAGTTACAGGTTGTAATTTTAAGTAGATGTGGGATTCGACATTTCATCTCCGAAGAACAAGAGGTGAAGGAGACAGGGAATGTGCCTTTCAGAACATTTGCTTGGAAGCAGTTGCAAGTGTTAGAGTTACATTCTAATTCTCAAGTACAGGGAATGAAGACATTTGCATGCAGTTGATGATGGATTGCAGGTCAAAATTGATACTTTTGGAGGTCCAAAAGTTTTTCTCCATGGGGAGGTGTGATCTAGGAGGATCTTCACAGTCAACACATTTTCAGTCTGCTTCAAATTATACCAACATTGTTCAGTCAACGAAGAGCTCACATTGAGATTTCTGATGCATTTTGAATGAACTCAATTGGACTTCACATGCTAGAGATATGTATTGTTGATATTTAGGGGAAAAGTGGCATTTGTAAAATGTTTAATACATGATATAGGGTTCTCATAATTATGTATTTTTCATTATTAAAAAGGGATTATTTGGTGCAAAGCCATGTTTTCTTTCAATCCCTAGTCTTAAGGAGAGTCTTAAGGAGAGTTGAGATCTTCATGGATGGTTGAGAGATATTATCAAACCAATTACTTGAGATATGCCAAGATCCTAATTTAGGGGATCTTGAGAGATATTATCTCCATGAAAATCTTGATGTGTTTGTTATGGAGATGTTATATAAACCCTTCTTGGGGGTCAAGAGGAGGGAGAGAAAGGAAAGAGCTTGTGGAAAGCTTATTGAGATCTTATTGATTCAAAGGATGTCTTTGTAAAGGAGAAACAAGTTGTAGGATTGTTATGTAGCCCTTTTGAAGCAGAATCAATAAAGAAGATTAATGGGATTCATGAATATGGAGACGTATCCAGGGGGTCTGGTGAACTTTGTTCTCATATTGTTGTCAATGTTGTATGTGTGAATTTGATGCATTCTCACTTGGTTAAGTAGAGTTTTTTATTTATTTATAAACTTACACAACAGTTTGACAATTTTGATTCTTTCATGTTAATGTATTCATTAATGAGGCATTTTTAATTAACCATATTTCCCTTATTCACTTGCAATCGCGTCATTAAAATATCTTATTTTGAATATTTGGATGTAGGAAGATTCTCACCAAGTTTTCAGATCAGGCAACCAAAGAGAAAGAGGAGACTATTTGGTTCTTCTTACCCCCTAAGTGCCTATTTCTAGCTAACCTTTCATATGGGAAATGATTCTAAGTAGAGTGCATTTACAAATTGCATAAAAGAAAAAATTTGAAGGCTAGGGGCCTTCAAATTATCACAAAAACCCTTACAATTTTGAAACTCTGGAAATGTGTGCGTGTTATAGTTCTAACAGAGGTGCAGTGGGCGCATAGTGCGCAGATAATAGAATCTTTTTGGGTGCACAGTGCGCTGAGTGAGCGTCGGTGGGCTGGAATACCTGCACACCTTCTAATACGCATCGGGGGAAACAGTTTTGAGTGAAATTCTCTATTAAGAACCAAATATCAATATAGCATAGAAAAACCTCAGAATATGTACTCAATGCCTTGAAAAAGAGAGAAATTCAGATAATAAGCCTCTTCGAGGGGGAAACCTCCTTATGCCCACATAAATGTACAATTCCAAGATGATTCCAAATGAAAATGTTTCCTTGGTATATATAGGAGACTAGGAGGTATAA
>ML797429.1:382595-403547 GCA_009831015.1 Picea engelmannii
TTCATCATGTATCAATGAAAACTCATTGATCCATCTTCATCATATCAATGAAAACTCATTGATCCATCTTCATCTATGCATTCTCATCAAGGAAAATACATATTATATTACATCAATCATCAATCAATCAATCCTTTGACGTCAATCAATCACTTGATATCAATCAATCAAACCATTGGCATCAATGACAACATGATCCAACAATATTATGGTGGGATATGTTATTTAAATATTCTAAAGAGTATGCTATATCATGTGACACCTGTCAAAGAGTAGGGAAACCATCACGTAGAGACGAATTACCCCTTCAACCAGTCAGAGCACTTTAGGAATTTGAGAATTGGGTTGTTGACTTTATTTGACCAATCAACCCACTAGCTAAGCATTCAAAGGTCAAATACATCATTAATGCAACATATTACCTCAAAATATGGGCTGAAGTAGAGGCATTTCAAGATTGTTTGACAGATACAACTACTAGATTCATCTTTGAAAATTTCATCAATCAGTTTCGATGCCCTAGAAGTTTGACCAGTGATCAAGGTAGTCATTTTATTAGTTGACAACAAAATTCCTTATACAACACCATAAGATAAATCCCTATCACCTAGAAGATAACAGTATAGTGGAGGCATTCAATAAAATTATGGAAAGAGGACTGACAAAAGTATGTTGCGCAAACATGGAAGACTGGGATGATAGAGTTCCAACAGTATTGTGAGCTAACATGACTACCATGAATAAGTTACAAAAGTATACTCCATTTCAGTTGGTTTATGGGAAAAAAGTTGTTGTACCTGCAGAGTTTATCACCCCTAGTCTCTAACACAGGCTACACACATGAAAGATGATGAATCAGTTGCACAGAAATATTTTCCTGAGGGGATAAGGTACTACTCTATGACAGTTGGTATAAGAAGCATCCATAAAAGTTTCTCATGCATTAGTTGGGTCCATTCATAGTTACGTAAATCCAACACTTTGGTGCAGTCAAGTTAGCACAATTGGATGGTATCCTTTGACCAATTTGGGTGAATGGCACCCACCTTAAACCATGCATTTCTCATGATTGAACCAAAGGATTGTTGCTCCAGTCCAAGGGAGCTTTTACAATAGTTAGATTTTAATTTTTTGTAATTTATTTAATTCAGTTAATAATGTCGGAGTGTACATAGTGGTGCAAGGACATATGTTTTTTTCCGATTAAAGTGTTTCTCTGTGAAGCAATTCTTACTCGATCGCACGGGGTTGGAAGAGTCACCCTTTCATTAAATGAAGTCATTAAGCATGATATAGACCCCCCATTGTGGTCGGCGGGGGCGAATCTGAACTGTATCACATCCCACGTGCCACTGGAATTGTTGGAACAAATATTGAAAATTTCTCAACTAAGTGTCCTTCTCCAAAATTTATGTTAGTTACGCCATTTAGTTTTAGACCCTTTTCATCTAGTGTAAGCTTGTGTAACCATCAAACCCTTGTGCCACTCGGTGCAACCTTTCCGCCGCAGTAAAAACTCTAAAACCTATCACCTTTTTCGTCGAACTTTTCTACCGTCAAGATCTCAAAAGATTTAAAATTTTCCCAAGGTCTCCTGTTTTGTCCTACTTCGCAATTCCTTCATTGTGAAGAGTGTCAAGTTACACAATAAAACTATAAGTTTGGTTCTTTCCATATATTATTTTAAAATTATTTTATATAATTAATATTATATTTTAACGTTTGAAAAGATATTAATTAAGCCAAACCCTTTGCATCATTCTCTTTTATAAAATCATTGGGCCCACTACTCTTCACTTCCCAATCTCTGAATTATCGACCGTAAGCCACACATATTCCAAGTCACAAGACACGCACACAAGAATCCAAGGAGAGGTTTTCATGTGGGGATCAAAGAAACACACCAATTGTTCGAGCGTTAAGTCGCATGAAGAAAGACTCACTAGGAGACCTGAAAGAGGTGTGCCATACACCCAGAAATTGAAAGAATGGTATTACATGTAAATCCGGGCTCTATTTCAGTTATTTGGACGACGTAGGGTTTTAAATAACCACTTCTCCGTTTACCCAAAACTCGAAAACCCAAAATCGAGACTCTAGTCATATGCAAAAAAATTCCTTGGGAAAAAACCATTTGTCTCGCCTTGGAGAGGCCATTTTCCACGTTTGAATAGTCGATCGAAATATAAAGATCCTAATATTTCTATTGGTGTCTTCATAATTTCATTTGGATCTTGGGACAGTAGTCAAAATTCCCCCGCAAGATGAGGTTTGTTTTCAGAAATGTGGTGTTTTTTACTGTGTTGAGTCATCATTTTCAAATGATGATTCTGAGCGACTGGAGGATCATTTTGAGAAACGGTTAGAGGATTTTGTGCCTAAAAATTTTGAGATCAATAATCTCTCTCATTTTTCCTACAGGTGTCACATATTGGGAGAATCAAATCCATCTCCGAGCCCTAATCTTTGGATCTCATATTTTCCTGTTTTAACACATGTTTGTAAAATGCAGATCTGGGGCAAATGAAAATGGATCTCAGGGAACTGAGAGAGGTTTTTGCTAATAAAAAACAGATGCACAAAATCCTCTTTCATTTTATACACAACTGTCGCGATTCAAGAGATACAAAACCATAACCGCAACCCAACTTTTCAGCAATTTGGCCCATTTTCTATGGTAGAAAGTTTCAAGAATTCATTGTAATTGTTGTTATCTTTTAGATTTGGGAGGATTTTCAACCTCAAGACCTATATGAGGCATATTTGTAACAATTTTTGGAAGGGGGGGGAACAGACCGAGAGCCTTTTGGAGGCTAGGTTTGTAATTCATTTTCTTTCAACAGATATAGAACAGAATGCCAAGAGATTCTACACCTCATCACTGTGTAATTTTGTTTTCCCTGTATTGTTTTCTCAGGTTTACATTCATTTTATCTTATTTATTTTACATATTTATCTTGTATGACTCTAATTCAGTAATACCTCTGCTATAGTCATTTATTGGGCAGCCTTTTAGGTTCAACTTTTCCTTTGTTTATGCTGTGAGCAAAACAAGACCTGTAGCTTGACTGTTTCTGCCTAGATTACAAGTTATATAAATGCATGTTTGTCTTTAGAAGTTATTTGGTATTCCTTTTATGAAATAAAGATTAGAATTATCGAAATCAGATACCTAACTCTTTGTTTTAGTCTCTTTCATCCCCTATCTTCTATCCATCTTTCTTATTTTAATTAAATTAGGCAAACGAGGTCATGCCTCTTCATTTCTGATCTATAAATGAGTGAAAGGCCTGTTTCAGACCTGGTTCTAGAAGCCACATATGACTGATCAATCAACACATTATTATTTCATTTAAAATGTGTTAAGTCTTGGCTCTATTACAACCTAGAGTCAACTCTTGCGACAACATTTTTATGGCATCATTGCCGGGGACGAAGGAACGAAGTTATCTTCCCTGGGATACAACAAAAAGTTCAGATCTATTTCTTCATGGTGAACAAGGGATAGGCATTCAATTGGTTGTGATCATTCACCTGGCGACTCCTTGGTTCGAAGACTCTACATGATTCACTAGCGACTCCACTGGTCTCAAAATGTCGAATTTGTTCGCTGCTTGGATTGCTGCGAGGTTTTCTCCTCTGGAATTTACAAATGTTTATGGTTTTCCAAACACTATTCCAGACATTAAAATTTGGGAAGATGTCCTTCCTAAATTTGAAGGATATGCGGACGACAATCCTGCTCAACACTTGTTTGAATTCCACAAGATCATGGATGAATTAAACGTACATCATGAAGACGTCCTCATGAAAATGTTTACATTTTCATTGGAAAGAGATGTTAGACTCTGGTATAAATCTTTACCCCATTCCAGTATTCCTTCATTGCAATATTTCCACACATTTTTTCATCAACATTGTAAGAGGATCTATTCAGCTGAAATCCTTTTTGAAGATTGTTGCAATATAGAATTCATAAGACAAAGATCAAACAAATCTTCTTGAAGAGGAGGAAGGAATAACATAAATTTCTCAAGTCAATGAAGATAATCAGTATGAAGAAGAGTTGGTTGATAGAGAAGTAGGATATGATATCTCTTGTGATCATATTCAAGAAGATGATATCCAACATCACGGTCAACCTGCAGAAGAGAAGGGAAACAATTGATGTTTTATCCAGAAAATACAGAGACCACCTTCTCCTTTGACTGAAGAAGACATAGATATGCTCATGCATAGTCATGTTACAACCCATGCTTACAAAGATTTGCAATGTTCACATAGTCCCGGATATGAGAGTCAGACTTCTTCCATTTCTAAAAATGTAAATCTGATTTTAAATAATGACAATGATCTGTTTGATGAAACTTTATAGGAAGCTAATGGACCTATTTATGATGATGATTTCCAGCGAGGAAATCATCTTGTAATCCCTGTTTTGTTTCATGAAGAGGATAGGGTTGTCACATTTAATAGTCTTGAAGGAAGTTTGTTGTTCAAGGATGTTTTAGACTGTGATTTGGAGGAGTATGAATCTGAGATAGACATCATGCTAGAGAAACAACCATAATTTCACATGATTGAGGAATCCACAATCGATATTCCGAACATTGGTCTGACTGATGACACTCTTGAGTTATTTGTTGAACCTAAATATGTATACACTGATGATTATAATATTGTTTCTCTAGAACAATTTGCTACAGGTTTTTCATGGAGGAATGACGGTTTTCAGATAGATGCCATATCATATGAAGGATGTTTGGATATCCTTTTTGAGGATGATCCTGAGCAAAATAAATTGGAGCATGCAGTAGTCTTTGATGAAGCTTGTTATTTAAAACCTCAGGACCATGCATTTTTTCATGATCCTTTTGCTGACCTTTTAGATTCACTTAATGGAGGAGTATGCTATGTCATGGATATTTTTTCACAAGAATCAAGGAAAATTTTGAACATTCATGATCAACAACATGTCAGATGGGAGTTGTCAGTTTTCTTTTTCAGCCTGCTCAAAGAAAGTGTGAGAAGATTTCAAATAAGTAGACAGTTATTGGATTGGCTTCACTGGTATTTTTGTATCATTTGATTCAGTGGGAATTTTTCATTATTTAGAGTAGGTGATGTATATAAATAAGCTTGACTTTGAGCATTAGAGTACAACAATGTTTTTTAGTATGTTTACAGTTTAATTTGGAATCCAATATGGTTTTGTTTTAAAGCATTACGACTCCATAGCCCAATGAATGCATAAGAGGTTTTTTGTTTTGGAAAGGTGCAAGTAAAGTGACAGGGTTTAGAGTTTGATAAGGATGATTTCAGGCCACCCAATGGATGAAGGCACATGGTCTACTATTCTTGGCGCTTTGCAGAAAGCACCATCCCTAGATGGAGCCTATGTTGGAACACATATTGAAAATTTCTCAACTCAATGTCTTTCTCCAAAATTTATGTTAGTTACACCACTTAGTTTTAGACCCTTGTCACCTGGTGTAAGCTTGTGTAACCATCAAAACCTTGTTCCATTCAGCGCAACCATTCCGCCACAGTAAAAACTCTAAAACCTATCACCTTTTTCGCCGAACGTTTCTACCGTCAAGATCTCAAAAGATTTAAAAGTTTCCCAAGGTCTCCCATTTTGTCCTAATTCAAAATTCCTTCATTGTGAAGAGTGTCAAGTTACACAATCAAACTATAAGTTTGGTTCTTTCCATATATTATTTTAAAATTATTTTATATAATTTTAAAATTAATATTATATTTTAAAGTTTGAAAAGATATTAATTAATCCAAACCCTTCGCATCATTCTCTTTTATAAAATCATTGGGTCTACTACTCTTCACTTCCAAATCTCCTAATTATCCACCATAAGTCACACATACTCCAAGTCACAAGACACGCACACAAGACTCCAAGGAGAGGTTTTCACGTGGGGATCAAAGAAACGCACCAACTGTTTGAGCGTTAAGTCGCATGAAGAAAGACTCATGAGGAGACCCGAAAGAGATGTGACATACGCCCAAAAATCACAAGAATGGTATTTTATGTAAATCCGGGCTCTATTTCGGGGATTTGGCCAATGTAGGTTTTTAAATAACCACTTCTTTATTTCCCCGAAACCCGAAAACCCGAAATCAGGACACAAGTCATATGCAAAAAACTGCCTTGGAGAAAACCATATTTCTCAGCCTTGGAGAGTCCATTTTCCACGTTCAAATAGTTGATCGACATCTATAGATCCTAATATTTCTAGTAGTGTCTTCAGAATTTAATTTTGAGATTGGGAAGGTAGTCAAACGTACCCCTCAATATGATGTTCGTTTTCAGAAATGTGGTGATTTTTACTGTGCTGAGTCATCATTTTCAAATGATGATTTTGAGTGACTGGAGGATCATTTTGAGAAACGATCGGAGGATTTTGTGCCTAACACATCAGAGATCAATATTGTCTCTCATTTTTCCTACATGTGTCACATATTGGGAGAATCAGATCCATCTCTGAGCCCTAATATTTGGATCTCATATTTTCCTGTTTTAACACATGTTTGTAAAATGCAAATATGGGGAAAATGAAAATGGATATCAGGGAAATGAGAGAGGTTTTTTCTCAGAAAAAACACATGCACAAAATAATATTTCATTTTATACACATATGTCAATATTCGAGAGATACATAACCATAAACACAGCCCCACTTTTCAGCAGTTATTTTCTATGGCAGAAAGTTTCAAGAATTGATTGTAACTATTGTTATCTTTTAGATTTGGGAGGATTTTCGACCTCAAGACCTATATGAAGCATATTTGTAACATTTTTTTGAAGGGGGGGAACAGCCTGAGAGACTTTTGGAGGCTGGGTTTGTAATTCATTTTCTTTCAACAGATATAGAACATAATGCCAAGAGATTCTACACCTCGTCACTGTGTAATTTTGTTTTCCCTATATTGTTTTCTCAGGTTTACATTCATTTTCTCTTATTTATTCTACATATTCATATTGTATGAATCTAATTCAGTAATACCTCTACTATAGTCATTTATTGGTAAGCCTTCTAGGTTCAACTTTTCCTCTGTTTATGCTGTGAGAAAAGCAAGACTTGTAGCTTGATTGTTTCTGCCTAGATTACAAGTTATATATATGCATGTTTGTATTTCAAAGTTATTTGTTATTCCTCTATTTAAATAAAGATTATACTTATTGGAATCAGATAACTAACTCTTTGTTTCAGTCTCTTTCATCCCCTATCTTCTATCCATCTTCCTTATTTTAATTAGATTAGGCAAACGAGGTCATGCCTCTTCGTTTTTTATCTATAAATGAGTGAAAGGCATGTTTCAGACCTGGTTCTAGAAGCCTCATATGACTGATCAATCGACACATTATTATTTCATTTAAAATGTGCTAAGACTTGGCTCTATTATAGCCTAGAGTCAACTCTTGCAACAACATTTTTCTGGCGCTGTTGTCAGGGACAAAGGAACAAAGTTGTCTTCCCTGGGACACAACAAAAAGTTCAGATCTATTTCTTGATGGTGAACAAGGGATAGGCATTCAATTGGTTGTGATCATTCACCTGGTGACTCCTTGGTTTGAAGACTCTACATGATTCACTGGCAACTCCATTGGTCTCAAAATGTCAAATTCGTTTGTTGCTCGGATTGTTGCAAGGTTTTCTCCTTTGGACTTTACAAATGTTTATGGTTTTCCAAACATTGTTCCAGACCTTACAATTTGGGAATATGTCCTTCCTAAATTTGGAGGATATGCAGACAACAATCCTGCTCAACACTTGTTTGAATTCCACAAGCTCATGGATGAATTAAACGTACATCATGAAGATGTCCTCATGAAACTTTTTACGTTTTCATTGGAAAGAGATGCTAGACTCTGGTATAAATCTTTACCCCATTCTAGTATTCCTTCATTGAAATATTTCCACACATTTTTTCATCAACATTGTAAAAGGATCTATTCAACTGAAATCCTTTTTGAAGATTGTTGCAATATAGAATTCATAAGACAAAAAGATCAAACAAATCTTCTTGAAGAGGAGGAAGGAATAATGGAAATTTCTCAAGTCGATGAAGATACTCAGTATGAATAAGAGTTGGTTGATAAAGAAGAAGGATATGATAGATCTTGTGATCATATTCAAGAAGAAGATATTCAGCATCATGGTCAACCTGCAGAAGAGAAAGGAAATAATTGTTTTTTTATCCAGAAAATACAGATACCACCTTCTCCTTTGACTGAAGAAGAAATAGATCTGCTCCTGCATAGTCATGTTACAGCCCATTCTTACACAGATTTGCAGTTTTCACACAGTCCTGGATATGAGAGTTAGACTTCTTCCATTTCTGAAAATATAAATCTAATTTTAAATAATGACAGTCATTTGTTTGATGAAACTTTACATGAAGCTAATGGACCTATTTATGATGATGATTTCCAGCCAAGAAATCATCTTGTAGCCTTGTTTTGTTTCATGAAGAGGATAGGGTTGCCACATTTAATAGTCTTGAAGGAAGTTTTTTGTTCAAGGATGTTTTAGACTGTGATTTGGAGGAGTATGAATCTGAGATAGACATCATGCCAGAGAAAGAACTAGAATTGCCCATGCTTGAGGAATCCACAGTCAATATTCTGAACATTTGTCTGACGGATGACACTCCTGAGTTATCTGTTGAACCTAAATATGATGAGTACACTGATGATTATAATATTGTTTCTCTAGAACAATTTGTTGCAGGTTTTTGATGGAGGAATGACAATTTTCAGACAGATTCCATATCAGATGAAGGATGTTTGGATATCCTTTTTGAGGATGATCCTGAGTGTTATCACACTAAGTCACCTCGGGTCTCTTAGTTTGTTTTTGTTAAAAAAAAAAGTTTAAAAACCTTAGATTATTATTTTCTCTTTAAAATAAATTTCTCATCCCTTAAATATTATTTATGATAGGACCCCTTAGGCTGACTAAACCTTTGACTCATAGATCATGTGTTGATCCACAATTCAATTTTTGGTCCTTAAACCCTTTTAAGATCATGGTCTATTCTTTATGTCGCCTCTCGTGATTCATCCCTTGGTTGATACCTCCCATGACTAGGCTTATGTGACACACCTCTCTCCTCATTCATGACCTCACATGCATACCTCATCATCCCCACTCACCTGTCCAATCATTTTTTTGATTTGGAGAGCACTGCCCACTCAGCAGGAATTTCCATAGCGCCTCTCACATTTATCATTCATCCACTCCAAGTCATGATTTCCACGAATGATACCTTAACCCATGTTTTTAGTGCTATAAGTCGGTTGAAATGCTTTCAAAATATCTTGCATTTATGATCCTTGGTAACGGTTTCTAAATTTGAAAAGTTCAGCAGTGATGCACTGCATAAGATTTCCATTTCAGATCATATGATCGCATGTCAACTAAATCTGAGGATGTGAGAGATTTCAGGGCTGAAGTTTCCTCAATCTCATCCTAAGATCGCACCGAGGAGCTCAACAGATGTCGACTTCACAGGTATCCCGTGCAACCTCCTTCACATATTAATTTTCATAGGAGATTTGTGCTTGGGTTTCAGTTTTTTAAGCTTGCAGGGTAGTATGGGAGCCATATTTGCATTCCTGTAAACATCATCACTCGTATCCATATTTTGATTATTGTTGTTAGTCATAACCTTTGAAAGCCACAGGCTTGCAATAGCCTATCCTCTGTGTATGCGTTGCGCTATGCAGAGACGTTGCTCAAACCTGTTAAGAACCAAAGACTTGAATACAAAATATCACAATAGATCCAAAGATATTTGAATACAATCACCACACAAGATATATGAAACCATATAGAAAACCACAACTTTATTATAGAAAACCCTTGAGGTAGGAAAACACCATACAATGGATCCTATTATGGAAGGGATCCTCTCCTGTTCACTTGCCTCTTCAAGGGGGCATCCTCCTATTGAGCTACCACTCCAAATACAATACTTCTCTTCATGTCTACTACCTCTCTAGCTACCTTACAAAACCTCTATGATTATTCTTTGCTTATTTTCATCCTGTACGAAGAGTCATTTCGGAATCACCTCCTCATAGTCTACACTTTGAAAACCTGTATAGGCCTGAAGGTCCATTTCTCATAGCCAAGTTCATTTTCTAAGCACTGTTAATTTGGAGGGCCATCCTTGTGCATTTGAGACTTGAATTGAAGTTTTCTAGTCAATAACATCCCTTACATCCTCTTAAGTACCCTCTTTATAAGTCATGGAGACCCCTCAGTCGAATAAAGCACACAAAGGTGGCAAGATAGTGCAAACAAAACCTGTGGACATGCGCCTTTTTGACACAGAACCCATGGCAAGGGAAATGTTTTGAAGAGAATGATGCCTCTCTTTCTTCCAAAACATGTAGAGAGGCCACTCAGAAGTAGAAAAACAATTTGCACTAAATTTTGATGGCAAGAAAACCAAAGTTGGAGATTTGGAATTTGAGGTGACTGAAGCCTCCATCTCAGCTACAACAGGGATCCCATTTCAGGAGAAAATTGGTTTAAGGCCATGGTATTGAGTTCACCTTTCGTTAAAGATCTTTTCAAGCCTGAATACCAAGCCAATGATTTATCTAAGAGTGTGCCAAAGAATCGGTTGATTGACCAGTTTGACAGAATGTTGAAAATCATACAGATATATTTTAGTTGTGAAGGGAGATTTAGCACCCTGTATCATTACCACATGAGGTTGTTGTTTCATTTTATTGGTAAGGTTCAGATGAATATTCCATATTACCTGCTGAGAAGTATAGGTAAAATGGAAAATAAGGTGCAAGCCAAATATAAGGATGTGGACTCCAGTCTTTTCCACTCTAGACTTATCAGGATGCTTGTCTCTGAAGAGTTGGGAAAGAAAGAGATCTCCTGGGAGAATTTTTTGGTCACTTCTCACTTCAAGCTGGACCCAACACCTACCCCCCAATCATAAATTGTAGGCTCTTCATCACCTACCAGTACTAAAACAGGGATCAACAAGAAGAGAAAGGGCAGAGCCCCTATTTTAGAGATCAATAAGCAGGTCAAGGAAGTTGAGGAGGAAGTCTGTCCTTCCCCACATAGAGATTTCTCACCACCACCTCCACCAGGGTTAGAAGAAGTTCCATATTCTACCAAGGTGACATAAAAAAAAGGGAAGAATCTTCTCTTTCCCTCTCCTCCTCCAACAGTTGAAATCAAAGGTAAAAGACCTTTCACTAGGTCATCAATTCCTAAGGGGGATTTAAAAGGATGGCCTTTACCAGAAACCCCTATACATAAGAAGAAAGGGAAAGGCATTGAAAAATATGTAGAAGAGAAACAAGAAACCCTTGTACAAAAAATAAAGGGTAAAGGTACCAAAATACCTTTGGAGAGGGAAGATGAAATGCCTGTGAAGGATTGTTAAAAACCTATGAAGAATAAAGAAAAGGCTATTGTGCAAGAGAAGAAGCATAAAGGAAAAGGTTTTGAGAAGGCAGATGAAACATGCAAGGAAACTCCGGTACAGATGGAAGAAAAGGACGAGAAGAATCCTGCTGAGACTACACATGTTCCCAACCCCCTTGGCGATCAAACCTTCAAGAGACTCATAAGACAACTTAAGGAATCAAGAAAGGAAGTGGCCCAATTGAAAAGGGAAACCATATCTGAGAGAGCCAAGATGACAGATCTTATAGAGGGATACAATGATACTCTTGACTTAGAAAAATTTGCAGCAAGAAGGGTTCAACTCCTTCATAGGAAACTCTAGAACCTCTACATGCAGAACAGGGGTTTCCAGGCTCATAACAGGAAGCTAAAGGTAGAATTGAATAATTTCCAAGATGAAGTAACCCAAAAGAATTTACAGGTGTTGGTTGAGGCTGCCATTGAAGATGACAAACCAGTAGCTAAGGAGAGCACAACTATACTGAAGAATCCTACTAGTGCTAAGACGAAGAAGTCTATTGAGTTAGTTGGAGACACTCTTTCCACCAGAAAGAGTGTGAGGCTAAGTGTTAAAATGACAAAGTAGATGGTAGTGGTAAACCCCATTTTTGAGAGTTGTTCCTTCTTGGGAAGGTTAACTGATATGCACATAATAAGTTTTTCCACCTATACAGGCTTCTATGTGTTTAGCTATATGAATTTTGGAATTTTTTGCTAAGTGCTAGCTTCACTCAGTGGTAAAAGAACCTAAGTAAATTGATTTTTCATCATGGAAGGACACAAACATCTCTACACATGTTCAAGAGTCAAATACACTGCATTTTTGGCATAGCTACCCAAACCCTTATGCAGGCGCAACGTAGGCGGCGCTGCGTAATATCTTACAGAGAGCAGGTTCACACACAGGCGCTACTCAATATTTCAACAAAGGACAAATGTAGCTGCAGATATGAAGCACAATGGCACTACCCACATGCACTACCTTCTCTCCTTATTCCATTTTAGGGGGCGCTACATAGAATTTATACCTAAGGGAGTAGCCAGCAAACACCAAGGATCTAGGAAGAATAAGCCAACAATTTTCGATAAGTTAATGATGGAATAAATGACAGAAGCAACAGTTGGCATGCAGAGAACAACTACAAGCTCCAAAAGGACACATGGAAAAATAGGAGCTGAGCAATAAAAGAGGATCAAAGCAATTAGAAGCATGATTGGGTTTAGTCACCAACACTTCCCTGTTTTATAGCATAGGTTGCAATCGTAGTTGTTAGAATAAATAAATGTTTTGAGATTTTGAAGGAAAAGAGGCCAGCTCATACCTCCAATTGTTGCCTCCCTTTCTTGTTATAAATAGACATATGAATTTATTTAATGGGTTCGGATGGTAGAGCAAGGCTCCCAAGAAACTGTAATATTTTTGATAAAATGACTGTGATCTAGTATGTACTGGACTTAAGACTTTTTGACTAATAGAAATCAGCTCTTATTTCAGACTATTTGTTTCTAATGCTAAATGTTCATATTTGAATGCTTCATATGGATGACTTTGGTAATGATATGACGGATGTTTGATCATTTTATTGTCATGGTGTTTATTTAGATCCTTAGTTTCTAATTTCAAGAAGATATTGTTTTAAGAAACTTTCTTCCTTTGGGATTTTGTGGACCTGATGTTTGCAGTAGCTCTTACATTCCTCTCATTCAAGTCTTCTTTCTATTCACATTTACTCCCAAACTACTGGTTGAAATTAGTCAAGACCTTATTTGTTGTTACATGTTAGCCCTGTTTCTGAGTGAGGATATTATCATTTCAAGTTTTTCCATTCGACCTTTCAAAAACCACTCATACTTTCACATATCATATGATGGGTATTGGGCTTACCTTCCTTGCAATCAGAAGGTGATTCCTAGTGCTAACATTGAGAAAAATAAATTGAGCACGCAATAGTCTTTGATGAAGCTTGTTATTTAAAACCTCAGGACCATGCATTTTTTCATAATCCTTTTGCTGACCTTTTAGGTTCATTTAATGGAGGAGTATGCTATGTCATGGATATTTTTTCATAGGAATTGAGGAAAATTTTGAACATTAATGATCAACAGCATGTCAGATGGGAGTTGCCATTTTTCTTTTTCAGCCTGCTCAAAGAAAGTGTGAGCAGATTTCAAATAAGTAGACAGTTATTGGATTGGCTTCATTGGTATTTTTGTATCATTTGATTCAGTGGGAATTTTTCAGTAGTTAGAGTAGGTGATGTATATAAATAAGAATGACTTTGAGCATTAGAGTACAACAATGGTTTTCAGTATGTTTCCAGTTTAATTTGGAATCCGATATGGTTTTGTTTTAAAGCATTACGACTCCATAACCTAATGAATGCATAAGTGGTTTTTTGTTTCGTAAAGGTGCAAGTAAAGTGACAGGGTTCAGAGTTTGATAAGGATGATTTCAAGTCTCCCAATGGATGAAGGCAAGTGGTCTACTATTCTTGGCACTTTGCAGGAAAGCACCATCTCTAGATGGAGCCTATGTTGGAACAAATATTGAAAATTTCTCAAATCAATGTCTTTATCCAAAATTTATGTTATTTACACCACTTAGTTTCAAACCCTTGTCACCTGGCATAAGCTTGTGTAACCATCAAACCCTCGGGCCATTCAGCGCAACCTTTCCGCTGCAGTAAAAACTCTAAAACCTATCACCTTTTTCGTCAAACTTTTCTACTGTCAAGAGCTCAAAAGCTTTAAAAGTTTCCCAAGGTCTCCCATTTTGTCCTACTTTGCAATTCCTTCATTGTGAAGAGTGTCAAGTTACACAATCAAACTATAAGTTTGGTTCTTTCCATATATAATTTTAAAATAATTTTATATAATTTTAAAATTAATATTATATTTTAAAGTTTGAAAAGATATTAATTAAGCCAAACCCTTAGCATCATTCTCTTTTATAAAATCATTGGGTCCACTAATCCTCACTTCCCAATATCCAAATTGTCCACCGTAAGCCACACATATGCCAAGTCACAAGACATGCACACAAGACTCCAAGGAAAGGTTTTCGCGTGGGGATCAAAGAAATGCACCAATTGTTCGACCGTTAGGTTGCATGAAGAAAGGCTCACGAGGAGACCCAAAAGAGGTGTGCCATACACCCAGAAATTGCAAGAATGGTATTACATGTAAATTCGGTCTCTATTTCTGGGATTTGGCCGACGTAGGGTTTTAAATAACCACTTCTTCATTTCCTCGAAACCCGAAATCGGGACTCCAGTCATATGCAAAAAAGTTCCTTGGGAAAAAACCATTTTTCTCAGCCTTGGAGAGGCCATTTTCCACGTTTGAATAGTCGATTGACATCTACAGATCCTAATATTTCCAATTGTGTCTTCATAATTTCATTTGTATATTGGGAAGGTAGTCAAAATTCCCCCTCAATATGAGGTTTTTTTTCAGAAATGTGGCATTTTTTACTGTGTTGAGTCATCATTTTCAAATGATAATTCTAAGCGACTGGAGGATCATTTTGAGAACCGGTCGGTGTATTTTGTTCCTAATACATAATATATCAATAGAATATCTTATTTTTCCTATAGTTTTCACATATTGGTAGAATCAAATCCATCTCCAAACCCTAATTTTCGGATCTCATATTTTCCTTTTTTAACACATGTTTGTAAAATGCGGATCTGGGGCAAATGAAAACATATCTCCAGGAACTGAGAGAGGTTTTTTCTCAGAAAAAAAATATGCACAAAATCCTCTTTAATTTTATACATAGTTGTCGCAATTCGAGAGATACATAACCATAACCGCAACTCCAGTTTTTAGCAGTTTGGCCCATTTTCTATGGCAGAAAGTTTCAAGAATTGATTGTAACTATTGTTATCTTTTAGATTTGGGAGGATTTTCGACCTCAAGACCTATATGAGGCATATTTGTAACATTTTTTGGAAGGGGGGGGGGACATCCCGAGAGCCTTTTGGAGGCTGGGTTTGTAATGCATTTTCTTTCAGCTGATATAGAACAGAATGCCAAGAGATTCTACACCTCATCATTGTGTAATTTTGTTTTCCCTGTATTGTTTTCTCGAGTTTACATTCATTTTCTCTTCTTTCTTTTACATATTCAGCTTGTATGAATCTAATTCAATAATACCTCTGCTATAGTCATTTATTGGTCAGCCTGTCAGGTTCAACTTCTCCTCTGTTTATGCTGTGAGCAAAACAAGACCTGTAGCTTGATTGTTTCTTCCTAGATTACAAGTTATATATATGCATGTTTGTATTTCGATGTTATTTGTTATTCCTCTATTGAAATAAAGATTAGACTTATCAAAATCATATACCTAACTCTTTGTTTCAGTCTCTTTCATCCCCTATCTTCTATCCATCTCCCTTATTTTAATTAAATTAGGCAAATGAGATCATGCCTCTTCGTTTCTAATCTATAAATGAGTGAAAGGTTTGTTTTAGACCTGGTTCTAAAATCCTCGTATGAATGATCAATCGACACATTATTATTTCATTTAAAATGTGCTAAGGCTTGGCTCTATTATAGCCTAGAGTCAACTCTTGTGACAACAAGAATTATGTCCAGTCATACCCTTTATGGTAGCTACAGTAACCCATCAAAACTTTATGTTAAGCCATAAAGGCATGATACACGTAGATTCCATTGATATCCCCACCAAGATTCTCAATCGTTAAATGAAAATCCCCCTTAGGTCGACCACATTCCTGTCATCCTGCACATTAAAGCCAAGATCACCCTATAGATTTTACCCTGTTACCAATCACATCATACGTCAAAGCATGAGATTCTGTTTTTGGCCTAAGTATGAGCATCTTTATGAGCGACTACATATTTTTCTAGATATCTAGTTTATAAGATCACGTGAACTCAAGGACAGAAACTCACTGTTTGTTTTTAGCTACATTATGATTTTGAATATCTACACTTGAGCATATTCTGAGAAGTTGTTCGCTCCCCAGTCACAACCCCGACCCCAACTCACCCAGTTTACTAATGCTCCAGAGCCAACATGATGAGAATACCAGAAGGTCGAAGTTCAACTCCCAAAGAAGAAATTCCAGATGAGTCGTATTATCCCAGGATTGAGGTCATATGTGATGTCAAGGGGAAGACCGAGCAAGTAAAACTCTTAGACCTCGACCTGATGGACCAAGTTCTATTTCCCCAAATGGACATCAACATGTTTTGTGGTTTAGAAGCAGAATTAATCATGGGCATGAAATTTGTCCCAAAACTAGACTTCATACACATATTTAATTACACAATTATGCACCTCATGGATTTACCAGTCTTTGGGACCACGGGTGAGGTTTCATGTTGCAAAAAATTTTTGATTAGCTGAGTGCATGATAGGAGCCTATGGCTCGATAGAATATATTTGATTCAGGCAAATGACATCAATAATCTCACTGTATTATCCCTTGATAGTGAGGATGTGTCCAAAGGTTTCCAAGGCCCGAGCAAGCATGAAAAGAGGAAGGGAGAAGTCAGCATGTATGAGAAATTCCACACTCATAGAAGAGGGCGTAGGGAGAAGATTGAGCTGATTATTCCAGAAATGGTTCGGATAGCTTGCTATTCCATTGCGAGTAAGTTCATTCACCCCTACTATAAGGGTGAATGCACCTTATATGTTCTTCTAGTAGTGGAATTTTGCGCAAATGGAGTTGTGTTCAACTGGTGTAGATACCTACTAGAGGAACTCCTAGTTTCTTGTGAGGAAGATCATGAGAAAGGAGGAATGTTCACATATGGATACCTTTTAGTAGCATTTGTAATGTGGAAATGGAGGCCACCCATGGGAAGATAGTTGGCACCAGCAAACAAAGGTCACCTTGCAAAAATGTTTGAGTCGTGGCATGCAAAGGCGGATCTAGAGAACCTGGAGTTCAAAAAAACGACCTTTTTAATGTGGTACAATTAGCTTATTGATGCAACTGAGGGGTGGCGCATACCACAGGAGTTGTTGAATATCAACACCTTGAACATCACATTTGTCCTAAATCAACACAATACCTTTTTCTGGTTGAGCCATGTGAGGCATGAGGACTTCCACTCAAGGTCACTACATTTCTACCTTGATGAGGAAGAATTTGAAAAAGAGGTCATGTCATGGAATGACGTCAAGCACAGCCCTCGCAAGTCAGGTATGCACTACCTCTTTCTACCAGAGCTTTTAATTAAAAGGGTTCAATTTGAAGACACAAGACCAAGTTTTGGTGCAAAGGAGGTGAAACAGAAAGCTCAAACACCAACAGACTCAGAAGCAGAAGAGGAAGAGAAACCTCTGGAGTGGAAGAAGAGGACATTGCCAGTTTTTATGAATCTCCCAAAGTAGGTCATACTATCAGGGAATGATTTCAATGAGATCCTAGTTGTTTCATTTATAGTGGATGTCTCAATAAAGAAACTCTGAACAGGTATTTCCCCTGTAAAAGTGTTGAACCCACAACCAATATCTGTGGTTATACCTCATACCAAAGCATCTTCTCATGCTACCCATACTATGATAAACATCACATATGACCCTGAGTCCCATGTCAATTCATTCTCAACTATCATTACTAAGCAAGCCCCATCACCACCACAAGATACCACTATTCCCTCCCAACCCACACCCCTCGATCCAATGGAGCTGGCTATCCTCAAACCTTATGAGAATGTGGAAGAACCCATTACCTTGAATACAGAAACCTTGAGCCAACCAGTCGCTCCATCAATACCCATTTCAGTCACTCTTCCTTCGGCATAAAGTCAACACCCAAAAATCCCCCAGTCATCCCAGAATAACAAGTTCCCATAACAACAATCAATGTTGAGATCCCTACAATCATAAGTGAGACTCTAGAATTTTTGGTACCATTAATGAAACAATCACAGTAGGATCAATCAGTACAATCAGAACAAAGCACTGCATCGTTGAAAGCGCAACTGGATCTAGTAATCCACAATTTGCGGAAATGCGCAGAACTATTACAACTTTTCCTAGAAAATACAGAGGTTATACCACTACTTCCAACGGCTTTAAAGAGTAGACTTGCACATCAACTGCAAGGTCCATCCCTAGGGGAAGAAGATATGGAAACACCCTCAAAACATTTGATGGCTAGTGGATTTCCACTACAAGTTTGATTACCCCTCGACTCCACTATTACATCTGGCGATTTCGCTCAGTTGTCGACACCATAGCTAGTGGGATTAATCAAATCCTCTACAGAGAAATTGGAGCAAAGGATGCAGCAGGAGGAATGAGAAGATGACTTTTGGAAACAAGAAGGAATCCTTGTAAAAACACGAAGAACGTAAGAGGAATATTTAAATATTCAGGCAGAGCATAAGGTATAAAAAGTAAAGGTAAAACTAGCAGAGGATTTGATAACGATCAGAAAGACAACACCTCAGCTGCCAGAATACAGCGCAACAAGTGATCCTATAGAACAGATTGAATTAATTCAGGTATCCTGGTCTCAACTAGTAGAATGAGAAGAATGAGAAAGTAAGTGATAAGTCTAACTATAACCCAGGAAGCTACAAAACAAACTGGAAACATTGGTTTTGGAAGGAAACAATGCAAGAGTGACCTTACATAAAAGGAATGTAGAGTGCAAAACAATTTTCAAAGAGGTTAGCAATTGGATGGGAATTATTTCGAGGCACAACCAAACATTGAAGGACCTGCACTTGAATATCCAATTTCTCAATGAAGCATCCAACACCCTGGATCCACTGGAACAACAAGAAAAAATTGACAAGATCTAATAGGCGGACAATGATCTGAATGCATTGTTTGAAGCTCAAACAGTAGCCAAGAAAGAACTAAGATAATTTTGACCCATAGTTCAAGAAAATTATCTACAAATGAACTAAGTGGATGCCATAGCTGACTCAGAATGGAACTATCTAGTTATGTGGTGATTAAGGTTGGTTGTCATTGATGTCAACCCTTGAAGAAAGACCCGTAGCACAAAGGTTGGGTAATGGACCCAATATTGTTTGATGTAAATATGAATCATTATTTTCTTTTCATGGTTGATAATAAGTAGAAATGGATGAACTCCAAAGTGGTCCCCTTATGGTGAAAACCCTCACAGGAAAACGCTTTACGGATTGAGTTATCCTAGAAGTATGGTTAGAGAACCCATGCTTATTTGTGGAATAATGAGATGAAAACCAGTGATTTTTTTAGTGAAACTATACTATATGGATAGTGTTTGTCATGCCATTTTTGGTGGTATGTGGAACGTTACATAACTCCTCGCGGTTAGAGAGTTATGGCCATGACAAGTTGGAGAACCCAGGTTTGGGTAACGGACCCAAGTTTGTTTGATGGATAATGGTATGAGTTTTGATATATTTTTAGGTAATACTATTATATATGGATATTAAATTTCATTCCATTTCTTGTGGTATGTGGAACGTCACATAACTTCTCACGGTTTGAGAGTTATGGCCTTACGAAGTTGGATGACCTTCATATGACAACTAGAAGCCCCAAAAGGTCAAAGTAGTCAAAGTGGTTTAAGAGTTTTTAAAGGTAAATAGTAAAGTGAAGTGATGAGTGCACTATAATTTAAAGTGAATACAAAATCAATTATTTAAATAATAAATTTAATGGAGAAATTAGAAATGGCTAACCCTAAAATAAGGAAAGTGAGCAAAGTGACCTAGAAGATGTTTTTAAGGAAGCTACTTGGAGAGTATAAATAAGAGGAAAGGCTCTCTCATTTAAATAAAACTTGATCACATTGAATAACTATAGGTTTCTGAGGTAACCAAAGGATATCTAAGCTGAATTTCTAAGGAAAGTGAATAAAAGAAGGCCGGAATTCAAGGAAGGATAAATTCTTTTGATGATGCTTTCTAACGTATGTTTTTTTCAGGTCATCTCACTATTTTCGCAATAAATATTTTTCTAGAATGATTCAGACCATGAAATTGATATTTCATTTAGGAAACATATCCTAGTATCTGTGGTAAAAAAAAAATCTTGTGGGTCGTTGTATTTTTCGAGTTACACTCAATGGAAAATAAGGTTTGTGGCTAGTCCTGAAACTAGTCAAAAAATGGTGTTTCAGATAAAAATGTCATAACTTCTTCATAAAAGATCCAAATTTAGTAAGACCAAATGTGTTGGTTATAGTATATTCTTTAGTATGTTATGTAACATTTTCATACCAATTCAACAAATATTCCATTTGGGGCATGCTCTACAAGGTCGCTCTCTAGAATAATCCATAATTCAACAAGGTGTTCCATTTTTGCCATAACTCCTTTTCTGAGAGGTTCCAAGTAGTGAAACCTAGAGGAATTGCATAAAACACACTAAATAACATTGTGTATCAGTTTAATATCTTTATACATTATGTAATATAGTTACAAATCATATTTGGATGATGAAATTGATGAGAGATTTTGGTTGAGGTACAAGTTGGGTACATGCTTGAGACAAGTA
>ML797429.1:403597-414147 GCA_009831015.1 Picea engelmannii
CCCGAGAGCCTTTTGGAGGCTGGGTTTGTAATGCATTTTCTTTCAGCTGATATAGAACAGAATGCCAAGAGATTCTACACCTCATCATTGTGTAATTTTGTTTTCCCTGTATTGTTTTCTCGAGTTTACATTCATTTTCTCTTTTTTCTTTTACATATTCAGCTTGTATGACTCTAATTCAATAATACCTCTGCTATAGTCATTTATTGGTCAGCCTGTCAGGTTCAACTTTTCCTCTGTTTATGCTGTGAGCAAAACAAGACCTGTAGCTTGACTGTTTCTTCCTAGATTACAAGTTATATATATGCATGTTTGTATTTCGATGTTATTTGTTATTCCTCTATTGAAATAAAGATTAGACTTATCGAAATCATATACCTAACTCTTTGTTTCAGTCTCTTGCATCCCCTATCTTCTATCCATCTCCCTTATTTTAATTAAATTAGGCAAATGAGGTCATGCCTCTTCGTTTCTAATCTATAAATGAGTGAAAGGCTTGTTTTAGACCTGGTTCTAAAATCCTCGTATGAATGATCAATCGACACATTATTATTTCATTTAAAATGTGCTAAGGCTTGGCTCTATTATAGCCTAGAGTCAACTCTTGTGACAACAAGAATTATTTCAGTCTCTTTCATCCCCTATCTTCTATCCATCTCCCTTATTTTAATTAAATTAGGCAAATGAGGTCATGCCTGTTCGTTTCTAATCTATAAATGAGTGAAAGGCTTGTTTTAGACCTGGTTCTAAAATCCTCGTATGAATGATCAATCGACACATTATTATTTCATTTAAAATGTGCTAAGGCTTGGCTCTATTATAGCCTAGAGTCAACTCTTGTGACAACAAGAATTATGTCCAGTCATAACCTTTATGGTAGCTACAGTAACCCATCAAAACTTTATGTTAAGCCATAAAGGCCTGATACACGTAGATTCCATCAATATCCCCACCAAGATTCTCAATCGTTAAACGAAAATCCCCCTTAGGTCGACCACATCCCTGTCATCCTGCACATTAAAGCCAAGATCACCCTATAGATTTTACCCTGTTACCAATCACATCATACGTCAAAGCATGAGATTCTGTTTTTGGCCTAAGTACGAGCATCTTTATGAGCGACTACATATTTTTCTAGATATCTAGTTTATAAGATCACGTGAACTCAAGGACAGAAACTCACTGTTTGTTTTTAGCTACATTATGATTTTGAATATCTACACCTGAGCATATTCTGAGAAGTTGTTCGCTCCCCAGTCACAACCCCGACCCCAACTCACCCAGTTTACTAATGCTCCAGAGCCAACATGATGAGAATACCAGAAGGTCGAAGTTCAACTCCCAAAGAAGAAATTCTAGATGAGTCGTATTATCCCAGGATTGAGGTCATATGTGATGTCAAGGGGAAGACCGAGCAAGTAAAACTCTTAGACCTCGACCTGATGGACCAAGTTCTATTTCCCCAAATGGACATCAACATATTTTGTGGTTTAGAAGAAGAATTAATCATGGGCATGAAATTTGTCCCAAACCTAGACTTCATACACCTATTTAATTACACAATTATGCACCTCAGGGATTTACCAGTCTTTGGGACCACGGGTGAGGTTTCACGTTGCAAAAACTTTTTGATTAGTTGAGTGCATGATAGGAGCCTATGGCTCGATAGAATATATTTGATTCATGCAAATGACATCAATAAGCTCACTGTATTATCCCTTGATAGTGAGGATGTGTCCAAAGGTTTCCAAGGCCCGAGCAAGCATGAAAAGAGGAAGGGAGAAGTCAGCATGTATGAGAAATTCCACACTCATAGAAGAGGGCGTAGGGAGAAGATTGAGATGATTATTCCATAAATGGTTCGGACAGCTTGATATTCCATTGCGAGTAATTTCATTCGCCCCTACTATAAGGGTGAATGCACCTTATATGTTCTTCTAGTAGCGGAATTCTGCGCAAATGGAGTTGTGTTCAACTGGTGTAGATACCTACTAGAGGAACTCCTAGTTTCTTGTGAGGAAGATCATGAGAAAGGAGGAATGTTCACATATGGATACCTGTTAGTAGCATTTGTAATGTGGAAATGGAGGCCACCCATGGGAAGACAGTTGGCACCAGCAAACAAAGGTCACCTTGCAAAAATGTTTGAGTCGTGGCATGCAAAGGCGGATCTAGAGAACCTGGAGTTCAAAAACACAACCTTTTTAATGTGGTACAATTAGCTTATCGATGCAACTGAGGGGTGGTGCATACCACAGGAGTTGTTGAATATCAACACCCTGAACATCACATTTGTCCTAAATCAACACAATACCTTTGTCCGGTCGAGCCATGTGAGGCATGAGGACTTCCACTCAAGGTCACTACATTTCTACCTTGATGAGGAAGAATTTGAAAAAGAGGTCATGTCATGGAACGACGTCAAGCACATCCCTCGCAAGTCAGGTATGCACTACCTCTTGCTACCAGAGATTTTAATTAAAAGGGTTCAATTTGAAGACACAAGACCAAGTTTCGGTGCAAAGGAGGTGAAACAGAAAGCTCAAACACCAACAGACTCAGAAGCAGAAGAGGAAGAGAAACCTCTGGAGTGGAAGAAGAGGACATCGCCAGTGTTTATGAATCTCCCAAAGTAGGCCATACTATCAGGGAATGATTTCAATGAGATCCTAGTTGTTTCATTTATAGTGGATGTCTCAATAAAGAAACTCTGAACAGGTATTTCCCCTGTAAAAGTGTTGAACCCACAACCAATATCTGTGGTTATACCTCATACCAAAGCATCTTCTCATGCTACCCATACTATGATAAACATCACATATGACCCTGAGTCCCATGTCAATTCATTCTCAACTATCATTACTAAGCAAGCCCCATCACCACCACAAGATACCACTATTCCCTCCCAACCCACACCCCTCGATCCAATGGAGCTGGCTATCCTCAAACCTTATGAGAATGTGGAAGAACCCATTACCTTGAATACAGAAACCTTGAGCCAACCAGTCGCTCCATCAATACCCATTTCAGTCACTCTTCCTTCGGCATAAAGTCAACACCCAAAAATCCCCCAGTCATCCCAGAATAACAAGTTCCCATAACAACAATCAATGTTGAGATCCCTACAATCATAAGTGAGACTCTAGAATTTTTGGTACCATTAATGAAACAATCACAGTAGGATCAATCAGTACAATCAGAACAAAGCACTGCATCGTTGAAAGCGCAACTGGATCTAGTAATCCACAATTTGCGGAAATGCGCAGAACTATTACAACTTTTCCTAGAAAATACAGAGGTTATACCACTACTTCCAACGGCTTTAAAGAGTAGACTTGCACATCAACTGCAAGGTCCATCCCTAGGGGAAGAAGATATGGAAACACCCTCAAAACATTTGATGGCTAGTGGATTTCCACTACAAGTTTGATTACCCCTCGACTCCACTATTACATCTGGCGATTTCGCTCAGTTGTCGACACCATAGCTAGTGGGATTAATCAAATCCTCTACAGAGAAATTGGAGCAAAGGATGCAGCAGGAGGAATGAGAAGATGACTTTTGGAAACAAGAAGGAATCCTTGTAAAAACACGAAGAACGTAAGAGGAATATTTAAATATTCAGGCAGAGCATAAGGTATAAAAAGTAAAGGTAAAACTAGCAGAGGATTTGATAACGATCAGAAAGACAACACCTCAGCTGCCAGAATACAGCGCAACAAGTGATCCTATAGAACAGATTGAATTAATTCAGGTATCCTGGTCTCAACTAGTAGAATGAGAAGAATGAGAAAGTAAGTGATAAGTCTAACTATAACCCAGGAAGCTACAAAACAAACTGGAAACATTGGTTTTGGAAGGAAACAATGCAAGAGTGACCTTACATAAAAGGAATGTAGAGTGCAAAACAATTTTCAAAGAGGTTAGCAATTGGATGGGAATTATTTCGAGGCACAACCAAACATTGAAGGACCTGCACTTGAATATCCAATTTCTCAATGAAGCATCCAACACCCTGGATCCACTGGAACAACAAGAAAAAATTGACAAGATCTAATAGGCGGACAATGATCTGAATGCATTGTTTGAAGCTCAAACAGTAGCCAAGAAAGAACTAAGATAATTTTGACCCATAGTTCAAGAAAATTATCTACAAATGAACTAAGTGGATGCCATAGCTGACTCAGAATGGAACTATCTAGTTATGTGGTGATTAAGGTTGGTTGTCATTGATGTCAACCCTTGAAGAAAGACCCGTAGCACAAAGGTTGGGTAATGGACCCAATATTGTTTGATGTAAATATGAATCATTATTTTCTTTTCATGGTTGATAATAAGTAGAAATGGATGAACTCCAAAGTGGTCCCCTTATGGTGAAAACCCTCACAGGAAAACGCTTTACGGATTGAGTTATCCTAGAAGTATGGTTAGAGAACCCATGCTTATTTGTGGAATAATGAGATGAAAACCAGTGATTTTTTTAGTGAAACTATACTATATGGATAGTGTTTGTCATGCCATTTTTGGTGGTATGTGGAACGTTACATAACTCCTCGCGGTTAGAGAGTTATGGCCATGACAAGTTGGAGAACCCAGGTTTGGGTAACGGACCCAAGTTTGTTTGATGGATAATGGTATGAGTTTTGATATATTTTTAGGTAATACTATTATATATGGATATTAAATTTCATTCCATTTCTTGTGGTATGTGGAACGTCACATAACTTCTCACGGTTTGAGAGTTATGGCCTTACGAAGTTGGATGACCTTCATATGACAACTAGAAGCCCCAAAAGGTCAAAGTAGTCAAAGTGGTTTAAGAGTTTTTAAAGGTAAATAGTAAAGTGAAGTGATGAGTGCACTATAATTTAAAGTGAATACAAAATCAATTATTTAAATAATAAATTTAATGGAGAAATTAGAAATGGCTAACCCTAAAATAAGGAAAGTGAGCAAAGTGACCTAGAAGATGTTTTTAAGGAAGCTACTTGGAGAGTATAAATAAGAGGAAAGGCTCTCTCATTTAAATAAAACTTGATCACATTGAATAACTATAGGTTTCTGAGGTAACCAAAGGATATCTAAGCTGAATTTCTAAGGAAAGTGAATAAAAGAAGGCCGGAATTCAAGGAAGGATAAATTCTTTTGATGATGCTTTCTAACGTATGTTTTTTTCAGGTCATCTCACTATTTTCGCAATAAATATTTTTCTAGAATGATTCAGACCATGAAATTGATATTTCATTTAGGAAACATATCCTAGTATCTGTGGTAAAAAAAAAATCTTGTGGGTCGTTGTATTTTTCGAGTTACACTCAATGGAAAATAAGGTTTGTGGCTAGTCCTGAAACTAGTCAAAAAATGGTGTTTCAGATAAAAATGTCATAACTTCTTCATAAAAGATCCAAATTTAGTAAGACCAAATGTGTTGGTTATAGTATATTCTTTAGTATGTTATGTAACATTTTCATACCAATTCAACAAATATTCCATTTGGGGCATGCTCTACAAGGTCGCTCTCTAGAATAATCCATAATTCAACAAGGTGTTCCATTTTTGCCATAACTCCTTTTCTGAGAGGTTCCAAGTAGTGAAACCTAGAGGAATTGCATAAAACACACTAAATAACATTGTGTATCAGTTTAATATCTTTATACATTATGTAATATAGTTACAAATCATATTTGGATGATGAAATTGATGAGAGATTTTGGTTGAGGTACAAGTTGGGTACATGCTTGAGACAAGTATTTGATGAGTTGGCACATACATGAGGTGTATAGTTGATGATGTTGGTACATATTGATGAGTCATAGTTGATGAGAACTTGACACATGATTGGTGCATACTTGGTACATGGTTGGTTGCACTTGTTTATGGTATAGGTTGATTACAGATTGTTTGGTACAGGTTGGTACATGGCTGATGCACTTGTTTATGGTACAGGTTGATTACAGGTTGATGCATGGTTGATTCATGGTTCAGATTTATTGGTACATGTTTACAATGGTATATCTCATAGTGCTAGTGTGACAGTGGTTCCATCATTCTACTTTTACTTCAGGGCAGTTGGACGGGGCAAGGACAGGTGGTTGTAGCCACCTTCTGGTTGTAGCTGGAGAACATAGGGGGTTGTATCCTCCTTCTGGTTGTAGCCAGATAATTGGGGATTTGGAGCTCGACTTAGGTTGTAGCTTGAGAAACTAGGGGGTTGGAGCCTCCTTGCAGTTGCATATGGAAAACAAAGGATATTGGTCCTTCCAATGAATGTAATTCTTCAAGACATGTAAGATAAAGCATTCTGTGGTTTTCTCCCGATTTGGGTTTCCACATAAAACACTAGTGTATTATGTATGTGTGTGATTTTTCATTTCTTATTTCTCATTATTGAATAATAATTCTACATTGATATAACACTTAGATTATTTGGAGAAAAATTATTATAATTATGCTATTACTGATTCACCCCTCCCCCCCTTTTAGTAGTCCAACAATTGGTTTCAGAGCAGGTTCCTTCAAAAATTAGTTTAACCGCTGAAAGGTAGATCATGGAGAATACCAACTCATATAAAAATGGAATACCACACTTTGATGGACAAAAGTATGCTTTTTGGAGCATAAGGATGAAGACATATATACAAGCAAAGGGGTTTGAAATTTGGTAATCAATTGTAGATGGATACACAGTGTTAGCACTAGGAGTCACCTTCAGATTGCATGGAAGGAAAGCCCAGTACCCATCAAGTTATATGTGAATGATAGAGTTTTTTAATGGGACAAATGGAAAAGGACTCAAATGGTAATGTTCTAACTTAGACAACAGGGCTAGCATGCACAAAAAATTAAGGTCTTGGCGAACTTCTACCAGTAGTTTGGGAGTAAGTATGAATAGAAGGAAGACTTGAGTGAGAGGAGTGTAGGGACTATTGCAAACATCAGGTCTACAAAAGTCTAAGGAAGAAAGTTTCTAATCACAAGATCTTCTTGACATCAGAAAATAAGAAAGATAAATAAAAATCACTATAATATAATGATCAAACATCCACCACCACATCACCACAATAATTCATGTGAATCCTTCAAAGCATGAACATTTAGCAACTGAAGCAAATAGACTAGAAAGGAAGTTGATTTCTATTAGGCAAGAAGTCTTAAGTCTAGTACATCACTAGATCATAGTCACTTCATCAAAGTATTACAAAAATAAAGGGAGACTTTCTCAACCATATGAACCCACTAAAGCAATTGATCTATCTATTTATAACAAATAGGGAGGCAACAACTGGAGGTACGAGTTGGCCTCCTTCCTTGAAAATATCTTAAACATTTTTTTTTCTAACAACTAAGAAAACAACCTATGCTATAAAATAGGAAAATGTTGGTGACTAATCCAGTCATGCTTCTAACTAATTTGATCCTCTTTTGTTGCTCAAATCCTGTTTTTCCATGTGTCCTTTTGGAGCCTGTAGTTTTCCTCAGAATGCTAGTTGCTACTTTTGTAACTTTCTCCATCATCAACTTATCCAAAGTTGTTGGCCTAGTCCTCCTAGATTCTTGGTGTTTGTTGGAAACTTCCTTGAGAAGAAACTCTGGATAGCACACCCTAAAACGAAACAAGGAGAGAAAGGTAGCGCCTGTAGGTAGCGCCCCTATGTTGCATATATGTGCCAACATTTATCATTTGTTGAAATATTAGGTAGCACCTGTAGGTATCGCATATGTGTTGTGCCTATGTGTAAACCTACTCCCTGACAAATATTGTGTAGCACCTGTAGGTAGCGTTGTTGTGTTGCACCCGTATACCAATTCTACGCTCTGTGGAATATTATGCAGTGCCACTTATGTTGTGTCTACATATAGGTTTGGGTAGCAATGCCAAAACACAACATCTTTGAATATTGAACATGTGTAAAGAAGATTGTGTTCTTCCATGATAACAAAGCCATTTTACTTAGGTGCCTTGACTATACCATAGGTAGTGCTTTTACCACTAAGTGAAGCTAGCACTTAGAAAAAACTCAAAATCCATATAGCTAAACGCCTAGAAGCCCTTATAGATGGAAAAGATAGTATTTTCACATTAGTTAACCCTCCCAAAAAGGAACAATCCCCAAAAATGGAGCTTACCCCTTACCAAATATTTTGTCATCTTAACACTTAGCCTCACACTCTTTCTGGTAGAAAGAGTATCTTCAATTGAATCAACAAACTTCTTCTTCTTAGCACTGGCAAGCTTATTTAATGTAGTTGTGTTCTCCTTAGCTTTTGGTTTGTCATCTTCAATGGTAGCCTCAACCAACACTTGTAAATTCCTTTTGGCTACCTCATCTTGGAAATGCTTCAGTTATGCCCTTAGCTTCCTGTTCTGAGCCTGGAAGCCTTTGTTATGCCTATATAGGTTCTGGAGTTTTCTATGAAGGGGTTTATCCCTCCTTGATGCAAATATTTCCAAGTCAAGGGTATGACTATATCCATCCATAAGCTCTGTCATCTTGGCTTTGTCAGACATGTCTTCCTTTTTCAATTTAACCACTTCTTTTCTTGACTCCTTAAGTGGTCTGATAAGTCTCTTGAAGGTATGACCACCAGGGGGAGTCAATACATGCACAGTCTCAGTAGGCTTCTTCTCGTCTTCTTCTTCCATCTGTACAAGAATTTTCTTGTGTGTTTCATCAGCCTTCTCAAAACCCTTTCCTTTATGCTTCTTCTCTTGCACAACAACTTCTCCTTTGTTCTTCACAGGCTCTTCAAAATCTTTCACAAATACTTCATCTTTCCTCTCCAAAGGTATTTTTGTACCTTTATCCTTCTTCCTCTAAATAGGGGTTTCTAATTTCTCCTCCATAGGCTTTTCAATGTTTTTTCCTTTCTCCTTATGCATAGGGGTTTCTGGTAAAGACTGCTCTTTGAAAACCTCCTTAGGAATTGATGACCTAGTGAAAGGTCTTTTACCCTTGATTTAGACTGTTGGAGGAGAAGAGGGAAAGAGAAGGTTCTTCCCTCTCTTAGATGTCAACTTGGTAGAGGAAGACACTTCTTCTAAACCTGGTGGAGGTGGGGGTAAGAAATATCTAAGTGGAGAAGGACAAATTTCCTCCTCATCTTCCATGATCTGCTTGATGATTTATGAAACAGGGGCTCTGCCCTTTCTCTTCTTGTTGATACCTACTTTAGTATTGGTGGATGTTGAAGGAACTGCAATCTATGATTGGGGAGTAGGTGCCAAGTCTATCTTGAAGTGAGAAGTAACCACAAAATTCTCCCATGAAATCTCTTTCTTTCCCAACTCTTCAGAGACTAACATTCAGATCAATCCAGAGTGGAAAAGGCTAGAATCCACATCCTTAGATTTGGCTTGCACCCTATCTGAAATATTACCTATACTTCTCAACAGGTAATAAGGAACATTCTGTTAGAAAAATAGGACCATGTAGCAATAAAATAAAATAAATGCGGAAACAAAACACAGAAGATACATAATACAATAGAGACAAAGATTGACGTGGTTCACCCAGTGTGGGCTACGTCCACCAGAGAAATTTCTAGGTCCTTCCTTTATTATTATCCAACATATGAAGGGATACAACCTACAACAAACCCGTCGTCACTTCCTCTTCTTTCTCTCATAGTCTCCTATCTCAGAATACAATATTCGCCATCATTCATAGCCGCAATACATTTCCCTCATAAAAGAGAGTTGCCTTCTAGGGAAAAAAACCCTAACATAATCTCTATCGTTAGATCTACGGCCTTATAATGAATGGCCCATATTTACAATGAAATTACAATATACATTTACAAGGAATTTTTTCCTTCGAGTGATTCACCCCCGAACCCTTGTTGGGGGCCCACTTTCCCCCAGACCCCCTAGCCGGGGGGATAGCCCCCCCGGACCCCGCAGAGGGATACCCCTCCTCTGCACTCCCCCGCGTGGAATAGTGTACATACTTCTGGGGTGTAAATACTTCATGGGGTATAAACACGGCTAAAAGTAAAAGACCTCTGAATCAGGAAGATAATCAGGCTCCACAACCAACAATATCCCACTTGGAGACTGATCTCAACAACTCCACCGTTGTTGTATATACTGGACTCTGAACCTTTTTGGACCTGGAAAATTTCTCATCTTCATCTTCATTCTTGAAGACCAACTGAAACTGAGCAGGAACTCAGTTTCTCTTTGGTTACTCCCTTTATTAACATGTCTGCAGGATTCTAGCTAGTGTGTATCTTTTCCAACTTCAAATGTCCATCTTCCAAGGCAGATCATATGAAGTGGTACCTCAACTGTATATGCTTAGTCTTCAAATGGAAGGCTGAGTTCTTTGCAAGATGAATGGCACTCTCATTTTCACAGTACAACCTGCTATTATCTTTCTTCTTTCCCAATTCCTCCATAAACCTCTGTAACCAAATCATCTCTTTACTAGCCTCTGTTGTTGAAAGTGCAACAACCTTTTGCAGTTTTGAAATCCAACTTACTTCTATTCCACCTATAGTAAACACATACCCTGTGGTACTCCTCCTGCTATCTTTATCACCTGCCATAT
>ML797430.1:0-20794 GCA_009831015.1 Picea engelmannii
AGTGATGACTAATGAGTTAGTTAAGATTGCCTAGCCTAATCATCATGCATGATTTTAGGATCTAGAGAAAATCTCTCTATGAAGTGGCATCACCCATTGTACTATAAATATGTAACATTGCAGTGAATAATTGAGTGTTGGTTGACATGCCTTTTCCGCCATATTGTTATTCTTGCTTATGTTTTATCATAGAGAAATATTGAAATATGGAAATACAGAAGAAACACATAACCCAAACTGAACAAAATTTGGAATCTTTGTCTGCACTTGTATTAATACTCAAAGAGAGTTTTCTCTATTACATCTGGCAAGAAGTAGCCCTTAATATATCTCGGATCTATTTATTTATACAAAACTTTATCAACTCAAAATGGTTGGACTTCTTATAATAAAAATAGCAAATATTTGAAATAATACAACAGTGCATAGAAAATGATGATCTTTGTTGGCATTCTCTTCTATCTCTTCGTCTGCTGGCAGAAATGCTTCTTTTACTCATTCCTTTAGGATGGACACCTCCTTCATCTGGTCTTCTTAATAATTCAGCATGATGTCTTAGTCGTTGTAGTCCTGTTGCCATCTGTCCCTCCAGCCATGTTCAGTAATGTAATGAAATTTTCTTACCTGCTCACAATTGTACTTGCTTTTTCGTGCTCGATGAATTGGTTGCATCTATCTAAAAATTCCACCACCAACTTTGATGGCTCAATTGTTTCATTCACCTCGAAAATGTATAATTTCCTTTCCACTTGAGGTAGCCTTTCTTGGATTATTTTCACTTCTTGATCTAAAGCCTGGAAATGTGAACTTGGGTTCACTAGCCAGTTATTTATTTTAAGAAGGTCAATCTAGCTCATTTCTTGTATGGCTTCCAGACTTTCCTCTTTGCTCTTTCTAGAATTATGTTGGTTCATTTCAATATCGATTTTCCCCAAGGCCTCTGCGATACTAATTCCCTCAAAATCAATTAGTTTTTTGTCTCATGATGATAATGCTTCTTGGTAAGCATCCTTCACCTCCAGGGATAATATCTTGCTCTCTGTCAAATTCATTTCCCACACCTTCAGGGCCATATCACCTCTTATTTTTTTAGAAGGGGAAAGACGAGGAAAATTAGGGACATTATCTTTCTGTTCCAATATGATAACCTCTTGAAACTTAAATCGGGATGAGAGAGCTTATCTTTCCTTAATATAAACATCCTTCAGCGAAATGTCTACTTCCTGATAGCATTTTTGTATGGCATGAACCTTCATAATAAGATCATGTTGGGCCATTTCCAGTTTTTCATTTATTTCCAGCGCTTGAGTCTGGAAGGCTGAAATATCCACTAATATACCTTCAGTCAAGTCTAATATGGCTTGCAATTTCCTTATTAACTCATCACGTTGAGTGACCAATCCTTTGTTGGCCTGTGAATTTCGATGGAGCTCCTCGAGGTTAGCCCACAGTTGTTGGATTTGATGTTTGTCATAAGCTATGATTTGTTCAAAGTCTTGGTTCATTGTATTCTTCACAGTCTATTCCATGGTCAGTATTTGATCTTGCAACTGCCCCACCAATAATATTTTATGTCTTAGCTGCTCTGTCCAATTCTCCATGGACCATTGATTTTCAGTGGCAAAGGCACCCAATGAACCTGCAATTTCTTTCACGAATTCTGAATCATAGTGATCATTTCCATCATACAACATCATTTGCCTTTTGTTTATTACCTCGTCCCTCTGATTTGATTTTCTCTTGACAATGGCCCTCAGTTTCTTTCTAAAGAATATATCTGAAGGAGGCATATCTTCAGGCAAGATTGGGGTGAGATCACCTACAAAAATAACTTCGGAACTAGGATTTATGAAACTAGACTACAGAGGTGTCAATGAAGTAATAGAAGTACCAATATTTGTAGACTATTGTTGCTCTGTTGTATTGGCAGCATATGTGGTTGGTGTCGAAGGAGATGCATCCTTCCCTTGTTTTAGGAAGGCTTCGAGCTGAGCCATTGCCTGAGGGCCCAATGGACTTGATAATGAAGCTTCTAATTTATGAGTCGAAACTTTGGGGCTCTTTGGGGTTTCCTCAATATTATGTTTACCAGAGGACCCGGGTTCAAAACCTGGAGGTATAGATTCCTATGTAGGAGGAGCGGCTATCGACTCTCCTTGTAGTACTTTCGGCAAATTGTTTCGCCTGTATCTTTGGAAACTGAGGAAATTGGTCTATTGATCTGGGGACAAGGTTCGGAATATGTTCAGTATCTCCTCATAAGAACTGACTCCCCTGAATATTTCATCATGTGGGGAGTTTTCATGCACATATTTCTTCATGTTGTATTGGTCCAGGTGGTTTTCCACAATTTTATGTGGTTCGTGCCTTTTAAATTCGATGTCAACTAATTTGACATCCTCCAAAGTTGTAGCCTCCACTTTGGAATGACCGAAGTCTAATAGTTAAAACATACCAACCTGGATAGGGAAGGTGGGCCATACCTTTTTCTGGGCTACTTTAAGTTCCTTGTTGATGCTTCCCGTTATTGTCTGGTAAGCTACCTCTCTGCATACCAGTCGGTTAGGTAAAAATCGTGGGAAAGCATGGGGAGGAACTGAGCATCCGAAAACCCTCATATAAGAGAAGTTTTCTTCAATGAACCAATCTTCTAGTTTGCCTAGATTTCCCATGATCCTGTCTGAAATCTGAGGAGGGGGTTAACCATATATGGCTATATGAACAGGCACCACTACATTGTGGCAAATTTCGTAGAAGAAATCTTTGGCCTTTTCCTCCCACAACTTGGAATGGTAAAAGTGGATAGGCTTTGCATTGGTTGGGGTCCAGCTCCAATTCATCAGTGGGAAAGGGGTTATGAAGCAGATAGAATCCATGACATACGCAGACATATAGAAAGGGGCGAGATTCCCCTTTGATTTAGCCAATTTGTATTCAGTAATTTCTTTGGCCAGATTATCTAACAAAATTTTGGCCCAATTAAAAGTTTAGCCTTGTTGGCCCTTGACCAAGTTTTGGGAGATTCTTGGTCAAGTTGACCTATTTTGGGACTTCGACAGCCTGTCGAATATGGAGCGCAAGACAAAGCAGAGATCGCGGGATCTCGGCCCCTTTTTGGGTCCTTTTTGGGATTTGGGAATATGTAACGGGAATGGGATGTTGGCCCATGGGTTTACCCATGTTTAAGCTTATTTTGTAAAGTATAAATAGATGTCTCAGAAATGTAAGAAAGAGTGTCTATGTGATGTAAGGTCGATAAGCTAAGTGAAAAGTGCAAGTTTGGTTTGTAGATTATTTGTGCATATTGTGAGAAACTTGTAGAGCTAAGTGCAAGTGGTTGTAATAGACTGTGAAAGGCTTTGTGCTAGACCTAGCTCGAGGAAGGAGGATCTGGCGAGGTGCGCGCAAATCTCATGTCCTATGCGGAGTAGGGTTTTTGTGGCTCTGTGCATATAGATGACTGATTGAAGCTAATAAAGTAGAAGAGTTGGTGGACATAACCCCAAGGTGGGGGTGAACCATGTAAATACTGTGTTATTCTACTATGTGCGATGTTTTGATGTATTTATGTGTTATTTGATAAGTGTTTGATATAGATAGATAGATAGATTTGTTTATGTTTTTTTCTTATGGTGAATATGGATGTTAGATCTGATATAAGTGAATATGATTAGTTCTTGAATCTGCTAGATATGATCTGTTTATATATGCTAAGTGCTTAAGTACTTTAGATCAGGGTGAATGTTGTGATGCTCTATTTTCTCTGCGGAGTAGATATTTGTTAAATAATAACGAACTGGTGGTGATAAGTGCTCTATTAAATATTGTAATCACATATCTGTGTCCCAGCTAAGGTTGCATACACCTGAGTCCTGCAACCACCCCTGCCTCTACCTTGGGTGAGACTTCATCTTCTTCGCAGTTGTTGTCGAAAGGGCCAGTAGTTAGAGTTTTGTTGGTGCGTTGTTGTAGCGTTGAACCCTAGGTCTGTCCCTATGCCAACAAATGGTTTCGTTGCCGAGACCTGAAATTGTGATTACTGGGAACTGAGGAAGAAGAAGCTCTGTGCAAAGATCTGACCTGAAATTGTGAAAGCTCTGTGCGTAGATCTGTTGCTCTAATGCGCAGTACTCTACTTAGTTTGACAAGCTCTGTGCTAAGGAAAATAATTTTGATCTGAAGAAAAGAGGTAATATTTGAAAGCTTTGTGCTCTGAGAAAGGCAAAAGTGAGATTTTTTTTAAAAGAGGCAAGATCTGGAAGTTCTATGCTCGGATAAAGGTAAGAATATTGAAAAATTCTAGATCTGAAAGCTTTGTTCTCTGTAGAATTAAGATAAGGGGAAATTTTTGTTTCGATAGTATGGATCTAGGTATGTTTGATAGATTCTATCCTAACTTGAAAACTAGGGTATTAATAGATGAAATAAGATTTGATATGAGTAGATCTAGTAAGAATAGTGAAAAATATGTTATACCTATGCATAGAAAGAATGTTTCGACTAATAAGTGTATGCAGGACCCTAGAGAGAAATGCTTGCAGGTTAGGTACCATGATCCTAGTGCGCAGTACAGGAAAGGTTGGGGGTCATTTAAAATAAAGAGAGGATCAACCCTCTTTTACAGTTGCAGAAAACCAAGACATCTTGTTAAGGAATGCCTTGGGAGAAGACCTAATTGTCTTTGTTGTAAAGCTATGAACCATGAAGTATTGGATTGCCCTAGAATGATTGCTAATATTGAAGAAATGAACATGAGATAATAAAACCCTAAGGCAGATCCAGAAACTAAGATTATGAAAGAATCCCAGAAAGAATCAGAGAAAGTATTGCTACAGATGAAAGAACCCCTGAATGACCACCGACATGTCAGATTATCAGAGATATTCAAAGAAAAGGAATGCCTTGAAGAAAGAATAGGAGACTTCAACATTGACTGTGTTCTAGATGAGGAAAAACGGGTGAATATAATGACAGAGAGAACTTGGGAAGCTATAGGGAGGCCTGTTATGATTCCTTCAGTAGGAGCAATAGGACTATTCAAAGGAAATTTGATAAACCTATGTGGAAATCTCACCCGGATACCTATGAATGCCAATGGAACTTCGACAGAGGAAGATTTTGAGATTATTAGATTTATTGAGAACAGTGCCCCGTTTACCATGCTATTAGGAAAACCTTGGATTGAAAGAGATCAGGCCAGAAAGCAATAAGAAGAAGAAGATTTAGAGCAGAAGAAGCAAGAGTTAAAAGAATTCATGACTAGAAGGATCGCACACTTGATTGAAGAACAGAAGAATATATCGAAGTTATTTAGCACCAGAGACCCGGATGTCGAAGTTTCAAGAACACCATAAGACCCACAGGAGATTGAATTACCTATTCTAGATAAAGAAAAAGGATCACCCTCGAATCTTAGGAAAGAATCTCAACAACGTGAAGTAACTATGCCAAAAGAAGATATGAATCGGAATCGAAAAATGCATGTTGGGAAGAAGGCTAGAAAGCTAAGTAAGAAGAGAGCTAAGATCGACAAGTTGCAGAATGATCCAGAGGGAACCTTGCAGAAGAAAAAATTATAAAATTAGAGCTTCGTCGAGATATATGGGTAGGAAGAAATTTATGGATAGACATCTCACCATCCGACTGTTGGGACCACACCATAATGGAAAAAACAGAGTTGATGAAGGCTTCATACCCATTGAAAGTGACCCGTTGTCAAGTTACCTATTTATCCCGTCGCGCCATGCACTGAGAACACTTTTTCCAATCGTGAATTTGAGCTCGCAGACTTGTTGATTTTACACAGTGGTCATTCTGCTATTTCCCTCTATCCTATTACTGTGTCTAATTTACCCTCCAAACCTGAAGATTTCCAACCTTGAGTGTGTATGTCGGATGAGTTGAGCATTGTCGAGAAAGCTGTTGAAGAAGTTTTGATCGACCTCATGACTGAAAGAGTCATGTCGATGTCTACAGGTGTACAAACATCATCGACGAGAGGACTATCAACCTCTCCGTCCACTACTCACAGATCCGGACCATCTTGGACATCATATGAAAAGTGAACAGAGCACAAGGATGATCTAGTAAATGCCAAATTCATCCTGAGTATATTACTTGCCTATATTCCACCTCTGAGTGGTGCAGTAAATTGAGACAGTGTTCCCAGATATTTCTAATACACCTTGGTTACAACGTACCTCCCGAAGGGGATACGTGCAGTTCGAGAAGACCAAGATTAAATTACAACATTGAAGTTTAGCAACTTCAACCTTGGAGATCGCAAATTCTATAACATGCTCGCCCCACATAAGTACCTTACCAGAACTAAGGGGAAGAATTCAAAGATAATCCCCCAATCATGGACTATGAACCTTGCACAGTCCACCCTGCTCAACATCATGAAGATTCCTCACTTCGGAAGACACCAAGAGGTGAATGCATGTATCAAGCTATTGTTGTCTTGTTACCATTGAGGTTATTTTTGCTAAATCGCCGCATAATGATTGATCCGACACTGATCAATCGGATCACAGGCTTGAGTATGCAAGGAGATAATCCACAAGATTTTTACCCCAGAAAACCCATGGATCACACTCTAGCACGGAATATCAAGGACACTTATGGAGATGTTGAGAAGGGAATGTGAGGCTACAAGGTAGCTTCTATCCAGAGTGGCGCAGTGTGCCTCGCCTGTCAATTGATTGCAGGGAAGTTAGTACGAAAGAACCGCCCTACCCAAGTCATCGGTTTTGTAGTTGACCTCGCAGGAAAGTGTGCGGAAGGCCTTTAGATGAACTGGGTGAAGTACCTGGTGAACCAGTTGGAACTCGACTGCAAAGAAGCACAAGATCAATGATATGAATTTCATTTCAGTTGGCTCTTGATCCTTATAGATTTTATTGCCTGGAAGATGCCGGAAGGTACGACCTTCCCGAACATCAAGCCTTTTGAACCGTTGGCCGTCAAGTTCAGTACACTGTGGTACTCAAGCGACATGAATAAACAGTGGCAATCAAATGTTGTTTTTCATACCTACTACAATCAGCTAAAGATAGCCATATAGTCTGAGCCTCGCATGACTCTGAACACTCTACATCAGTTCCGGCCTTTGATGAAGTTCAGCGCAGATCAGCATTTTATTTACATCATAGCGCACGTCGATGAACACAAGCAACAACTTCATTCCTACTATAAGTTGATGGAGGAGGACTTGGAGGAGATCAAAAAGGACTAATCGACGGACCTCCTTATTCCAGCAGACCTTCCAAAGATATCTGACATCGACAACCCATAAAATGCGCAGGATATGCTTGGACCTAGCAAGACAAAGAAGACCGAAGAGGTCGACGAATTAGATAGTGTATCTGTGAAGATTGCTTCCATATCACCAGAGAAAGGAGGTGATGGCAAAGAGTTATATGACAAAGAAGTCGAACAAAAGAAAGGATACGAGGTTGATCCCCTGAAGAAGAGGAAAGGTTCTCCTCTAAAACCTTCCTCCTAGAATAAATCGAAGGCCACCATGACCAAGATGAAGATTGTTCTCACCTCCGATGACTTTGACTTCCTCATAGCAGCCTTGCAAGATGCTTCACTGGAAATAGAAGAGATATAAGAAGCAAAGCAAGAAGAGATGTATGATCGAATTGAGACTGAAATCTGAGGGGTATAGCAGGCCCTACAGTCCAGTCGTGCAGTCTCCATTGCACCAGGAGAACCAGAATTGGGAGATGAGCCAGCTCAACTCCACCACCTAGCCGATACATTCAAATCTCACCTTCGACGAGATACGGAAGAAACATAGCAAGCCACCTGGGCTTTGGCACAAGTACAAGGAGTGCTCATAGAGCAACGAAGTGCTGAAAAACAGGAAAATCTTGCTCTCCAAGCGAAGTTTGATGAAGAAAAAGTACAGCTACAACAAGAAAAGGAACAGTTGCTCGCAAAGCAACTCGAAGCACAAGAAGTCGTCAACAGAGCACTTCGCTCTATGACAGTCTTAGAAATCAAGGCAGAAGACCGAGTTTCACAGCAAGTGAACCATCTTGTAGAAGCCATCCAGCAGCTACAGCAACGCATAGCAGATTTGGAGCTACGCATTGTACCTGAGACCCCACAAAATGTAAGAGACCAAAGAGAAGCAATCGCCCGGAGTGCAGTTGAAAGGATAAAGGCTCTTACCCTGGAATGCAAGCAACTTACCGATCACAGTGCCCAGACCTATGAACAACTCACAAAGAACCCAAAATTGAAGGCACTAGAGTTGTAGCTCCAAGAGGTGAAGTATCAAGCCAAAAAAATACAGCAGCAGCTGAAGTCCCTGTCAGTTGTGGAAAGAATGAAGCGCTCCCAAGAGAAGCGCACTGCACAACAGCAAATCCATACTATTCAGAGCAGAGTTATGGAAGTAACTCAGAGGCTCCAACCCATACAAGACAAGGCCTATCAATTGTTTACAGAGGTAGAAGGCCAAGGAGAAGAGATAGAGCAGGTTGTCACTACAGCTGAACATCATCTAGAAGGACCTATCAACGATGCAGTCATCCAAGAGTTCTTTGAATAGGAGGTTGTAGCACAGCAGCAAGTCGAAGCAGCGAGAGCCAAGCTCGAGGCATTTGAAGCAGAACTAGTCAGACCAGAGTGACTCAAGACAAGTCACGGGTGAGTGTTGGGGGTCTGTTGGCCACTGACCAAGTTTTTGGAGATTCTTGGTCAAGTTGACCTATTTTGGGACTTCAACAGCCTGTCGAAGACAAAGCACAAGACGAAGCAGAGATCACAGGATCTCATCCCCTTTTTGGGTACTTTTTGGGATTTGGGAATATGTAACGAAAATGGGATGTTGGCCCATGGATTTACCCATGTTTAAGCCTATTTTGTAAAGTATAAATAGATTTCTAAGCAATGTAAGAAAGGGCGTCTATGTGATGTAAGGTCGATAAGCTAAGTGAAAATTGTAAGTCTGGTTTGTAGATGCTCTGTGAATATTGTGAGAAACTTGTAGAGCTAAGTGCAAGTGGTTGTAACAGACTGTGAAAGGATTTGTGCTAGACCTAGCTCAGGGAAGGAGGATTTGGCGAGGTGCGTGCAGATCTCTTGTTCTATGTGGAGTAGGGTTTTGTGGCTATGTGCATATAGATGACTGATTGAAGATAATAAAGAAGAAGAATTGGTGGACGTATCCCCGGGGTGGGGGTGAACCACGTAAATATTGTGTTATTCTGATATGTGTGATGTTCTGATGTATTTATGTGTTATTTTCTAAGTGCTTGATATAGATAGATAGATAGATATGTTTACGCTTTGTTCTTATGATGAATCTGGATGTTAGATCTCATATAAGTGAATATGCTTAGTGCTTGAATCTTCTAGATCTGGTTTGTTCATATATGCTAAGTTCTTAAGTACTTTAGATCAGGGTGAATGGTGTGATGCTCTGTTTTCTCTGCAGAGTAGATATTGGTTAAATAATAATGAACTAACGGTGCTAAGTTCTCTATTAAGTATTGTAATCACAGATCTGTGTCCCAGCTAAGGTTGCAGACACCTAAGTCCTGCAACCACCCATGCCTCTACCTCGGGTGAGACTTCATCTGCTCCGCAGGTGTTGTTGAAAGGGCCGGTAGTTAGGGTTTTGTTGGTGCATTTTTGTAGCATTGAACCCTGGGTTTTCCCCTGTGCCAACAAGCCCTCGACCACCTCGTGCATGATCGACACCCATTCCACCGGGAAATGAGTAGGACTCTTCTTCCCGAACAGTCTACAGAGCATCATGGCTACATAAATCATGTGAGTATCCAATAATGTTGTGGCATACATGCCATGAGAATCAGCCCTGAACTTATCTGGGTGCCCCCACTAGGACATGATTATATTGGGATAACTCTTGTCGTATTGTAGGCATTATTGTTGCTCAAACTCCAACATAAATGCAGCATTGTAATTATATTTAGGATCAGTATATATCTTATACATTACTTGGATGTGTTATGGTCGGAAAGACCCAATAATAACCTTTTGATAGTTGAAAATGCTCCTGGTTTGGACGTCGATGTTTTCCAGGGCCCAACTTATCATGTCATTATACGGCATGAGTCTCTGTCGCGCAACTATCTTGTGTAGATATGATTGGGCTATATACTTGAGTTTATCTTCGTGAGTGTCGTCCTCTTCATCATCGAAATCTTCTGAGCAGTTTATAATCTCATGTTCCAAAATCTCGAACACTTGTGTCCAAGATTTAACAAAGTCTATAGCTCGTGGCATAGTGTCTGACTAAACGTCTGCATTCAAATTTGAACCCTCCCCAGTCGCATCCTTCTTCTTCATCATCTTATGTGGTGTCATGATATCGAGAGAACAGAATGAGGTTACATATTGCAGAGGAATCACGTGAGCTTCTCAATCAGATAAAACTTGCTACTCTGTGGAAGGTGACAATGAAATTCAAAATCGAAGTATTTTTATTCACATTGGATGCATTGATTCTAGTACATCTTTATCGACGGAAAAATTATTAACTTTAATGGAAAAGTCTACCTGGTGATCCGCAATCTACGTTAAAAATGCCATTAATATTCGGCGGTTTTTGTTTGGGAAATTTAGATGAGACAGAGTGAGAATTATCTGAATCCTGAATCTGCGAAGGTTAGTCTCTGGATAATCGCTTTTAACACTTTAATTAATCGTGTTTGAAAAGTGCATTAATTTCGAGTGTCTCGGCAGTTCGGACTTCAGGAACTTTAAAAGTAGCTCGAGAGAAAACCTTTGAAACCCGAAACTGCGAAGTGATTAATTATCTAGTAATCAATTTAAGTATTAATTAATCATATTTAACTCTAAGTGTTTCGGAGATTCGGACTTCAGATATTTTAGGATACAATGAAGGGTAAACGTATGAACCCCGAAGTGCGAAGTCATTAATCATCTCTTGACCACGATCAACTTAATTAATTAAAGTTTAATCCTTCGGCATTTTGGTGCTTCGGTGATTTATGAATTAGTTCTTTGCTATATTTATAAAAGGTCATCTCTCGTAGTGATGTGTTGTAGATGACATCATTCTAGATGACATGTCGAGAAAAGGGGGGTGCCACGTGTTACTTAGAATCGAATGAATCTTCAAACAAAAATGTTAGAAAATGGTGCCACGTGTCAACTCAGGGAAGACTCAAAAGATACATGTGTACCATGACTCGTGTCCTTCAAAGGTTTAGGAAAAGTGATGAACGGACACTTTCGGGTTTCGGGACTTTTATCATTAAGACTTATTGAAATACTCGAAGTGTGAAGCTCCGGAGCGACCTTTAGTGATTCACGTTATTAACCATCAGGCAGCTCCAAAATTCCAGAGAAATTAGGATCGTTCGATCAAACGGAAAAACTTCATCAACGGCAAATATCACGCATGCTTTATTACTGATTAACCAGAACTAAATTTCATTTAAAATTGGAAAGTTCTTCTTTAATTTACCGTTTTGGGAAAGATTATAATTTCACGAAGTGAAGGATGTAAAGCTCAAAAGTTCAAGATTATATGTGTTCCAACGAGACCCAATGGATTACTAAGAAACAATCTCAGACTCTTGTGTAACATTGTCACAAATCTAATCATAATACGCAGAGAAGGTGATGCCTCATTTTCGTTTTCGGTCTCAAACAACGACCATAATCAAAATGACAATGGTTTTATAGAATTGTGGTTGCTAACGAACAACAAAATGGTTATAATAAGAGGGCTTTGACCCAAAACGTTTTAGTTCAGACTTGTTCCGATCGAGATGTGCATGTGGGTATACCAACAAAGTTATGCATAGGGTTGTGTGACATTTTATTTCAAGAAACAACGCAGGATCTGCAACACTAAAACACCAAAGACCCAAAGCACCATACTTTGTCATTTTAATGAGCTATAAACAAACGTAGACCAACGTGGTAAATAGGAAACCAACAGCCATAACTATGGAAATCAACCATCCATCATAACATTTAAACTTATTTGTATGCATTTTTTCCAAAAATAGGAGTAAACCCACCTTATTTTCCTTCAAAACAAAACATGAAAGCATCAAATGACAAGCACGGCATGTAGTTACAGAGCGAGGCATAAATTATTAACCAAAAAGCACATTAAATGATAGGGAATCGAAACCCTAGTACATGGTGTTGTGCATGTTAAAAAGCGTCTTCGAGCAGTTGTTGCAGTTACTATAGCTCGATTTCCACTAACAAATGAAACGAATGTCAAAACCCAAAGTGGTAGCTTCTAACAATAGGCTAGTGCATTAACTGCTAGTCACGTTGTGCTAGGGTGACGGCCAACATTAATCACTTGTTAAACCCAAGACAAGCCACGTCAAAACCTCAAGCAAAAAACCGGTGCCAAGTAAGCGCCATCTCATTTAGGATCACATGTTACCAACGCATCCACCTACCATATTAACCACCATCGACAAACAACAATGGTCATCCTATGGTATATGCATACAGGATGTCCCACACGCGTTCGAAATATCAACATTCACTAACATATGAACTTCCAACACTTAGCTACCATAATTAAGATCGTCATCCATACCATGCAATGTCTATAAAATATACATGTTGGATCATATTGATACGATATACAATATCTGTGTGGTGTGGATAATATCACATATGCATTAAGACCTTCAACATTTTTTCAAATATAAATGATTATGCTATCACAATGTAAAAATAAGGTCGGCACTACCACATCCTTGTAGATTTCCTAATATGTATTGAATCATGTACATATAACATGTGTAATATATATAAGTGATGTGTTATGTGCATATGTATGCAGGTCACCTTTACTTGTATGTCTAAAACTCAACAACTAGTGGGTAAATATCATGTCGATGCATTCATAAAAAAAAACTCTTTTATCATTTGAAACAACAGCCATAAAACACCCCTTTTTTTTGGAGATGATTTTTCCCGACATTTGTACTTATAATCAAAAAATGCCCAAAAATGAGTTTTGAATACCATTTGAAACCACTATTTTTATCACTTAAAGCCAAGCTTATATCAAAATAATCATCATGCAGGTGGTCCTTAAGTATCAAAGACATCCATTAGCAATAAAGAATTTAAGTCACTTTTCCTTCAAAGGGGCTCTTCCTAGTTATCTATTTGAATGACACTATAGGGGTCCCCACTTATAGTTTACTTAATATATATGTATATAATTTTGTTTTTAATGTGTATGCTTTGCAATTCTTTGCAGGCAAGTGACTCTTTGACGATTTTGAGAGTCAACACCAAGGTGGTCTCAATCATGGTTTCAGCTTCGACAATGGAAATGAAAGATTTCCTTGCTTCTTAGTGCTCTTGGACAATTGCTTGTAGTTTTTCCAAGGCCTCCTCCTTTGTTGTCAACTCTTGTTGCAGTTATTCCATTATTTTGGTGAGCCTATATTCTTGCTAGTTATCCAACTAAATGACTTTCTCACCAAGATATACAAGTTGCATTATGTGCTTGTACCAATATGCCATTACTATAGTGAGGGTGTTTTTTCATTCTTCAAACTTCTTTCTAAGCAATGGAAACAATTTGGCAGAGGTCTGAACATTCTTCTCCATCTTTTGCATCCTCTAGTTGAACATTTGGACCTTGTATTTCAAGCATTCATTTTCTTCTTGAAGTTGAGCATTGCTGGCCCTTAGGTCTTCCAACTTTTATTTTATTTTCTTACTCATGCTAAGGTCTACAATAGTCTCTTCAAAGTTTTGGTAGTTGTGTCATGCTCAAGGATGCAATTTCTCAGATACCATCTGCCTTAAATGAGGAACTTATAGCCCACTCACTTCACCAACACAGATTATGTGTGGAAGTACATTTCCGATCGCTCTCTTATCCTTATACAAGTTGTTGTATCTGTAGAAAGGACATTAGGCCTCTATCTTGTACAAGGATCTATATTATTGGAGTGGCTACAAGGATGATGTTCTCTATGCAACCTCTGTTGTGTATGATTTATTGACTCCTTCTCTATGCAACCTACATACAAGAAACCAAATGACAATGGAAATTCTATGTTCTCAATGAGCCAATCGATGTCAAGTCTCTAATTTTGAATAGCCTAATGTCATGTATGCCAATAAAGTATTTTGAGTTCTAGCTTCATGAGTTTGAGTGCTATGGAAATCCAATGCCAATTTTTAACAATGGAGCAACCCACTCATCAATATGGTTCTGATCGTTTCCAGTTATGTTTCTAGTGGTTCGGTTTCTTGGCTTTGAGATGCTAGGAAAATCCTATGTACATGAATGGCTACAACTAGTCTTTGTAGGTGATGTCCACTAGAAACAATCTACAACTTGGTCAATGCCATTGGATTCCTTGTATGTATTCAATCCCAATGGAAACAATTCAGCATATCAAACAATTTCCAAGTTGGGAAACAAGACATGAAAGGTGAGAACACATTGTGTGCTATGAATTGAGGCATATAGAACATCAATACTCCAGCAACAAATGCACAACTCCTTGAACATCGAGAAACAAATCAAATATTATTAATAAAGGAGTGAACAACATGCATTCTTTTGAAACTAATTAATGTTGTTCATCTTAGAAGTCTTAGATAATCAATGCAAGACTCTAAATTAAACACTCTATTTCAAATTACTAAGTGAAACTAACTCTACTCTTTTAATGAGTGTACTTAGCAGATGAACTTTCTGATCCAGATTTTATGAACAGAATGAAATGAATACAGATTATTAAAATATGTGTAACACGGAATAACAGAGATACAGTAAAATTTGTTTCTATTCAATAAAGAAATAAATTGAAACTGTAAAATGCAGCGGAAAACAAGTTTGTTGGAATGGTAACGACTTATCTCTGAGAAGAGATGTGACGGTTGCGCTCGTTCGCAAGAATATGATTACAATGAGGCTCTAAAGGCATTTTTACAATAAGCATGAATTCCAAAACCCTAGACATCCAAAAACCTAACCTTAGGAGATGAAGCGCCAAAAGTCATGTGGGCTCAGTGGGGGTAAGCTAGTACATCAACTTCCTAGGTTCGTAACTTTTGCATACGATCTTCATTTTAGGCGCGCGATAGCCCGTTGGAAAGGTCTAACCGAGGACTATACATGGTTCCTTTAGACTCTGACTATGTGAATAGTCTGATTGTGGAGAGCCCTAAAAACATTTATTTAGGGCCTCAAAACGTCCCCAAAAGTCGGGGACCCGAAAACTAGGAAAAAATTGTCAAACTATAAAACTGTCAAAAATGAACCAGTTGGAATAGGTGGAAGGCCAGCGACATCCATCTGGATCACCTTCATTGTCTGTTTATTTGTCAATTTTGAAAAATGGTTGATTCCCTTCACTTTCATGATTGCCAAAACGTTTTTCTTCAATAATAAACATTTTTTTCCTGCTATCATGGTAAAATGCTAAAAACTTTTTGTATTGATGCGAGCCACTCTGGAGAGAAAGATAAGACGTCCATAGGCTACGTATGGCCACCATACATCTGTGTGGGTGAGATAAAATGACCATGGAGGATCGATTCACCTCATGCAATGAAATTGCACTCGAGGAAAAGAATAATTCACCCAAGTAAGGGTAAAATCGTCCTAGGGAGAAGTAAATCCGCCTAGGGAAATGGGAAAACGTTCTAGCAGTTAAAAATTCAACCCGAATATTGATTTAAACGGTAAAGTAATTAAATAAAGTTCCCAACAACTAATAAAATTGGTCTTCAGCAAACTTATCAGAAGAAAGATGAATTCGCCTTGTAAGGAAGCAGAACGCTCAAACAAGTGGAGCAATTGTGGACTAAGTCGACCAGCAACGGAATTCGACCAGCAACGGAATTCGACCCAAGGGAACATTGAAGTCAATGTAGGCAGTGGAATCGACCAAGGTGGAGAGTTGAACTCTAGAGGAGTGAGAAATTTCCCCAATATCAAGAACTCGAAATTAGCAACTTCCTAGTTAACTAGGACAACTAAATTTTAACGACGATTGATCTCAAACTTCAAGGAAGGTGGACATTTTGGAGTTGTTGGGGTTCTTCATTTACACACATAGAATGATCTCTAACATCATAGCATAACTCGAAATTAATTTGATTTAATATGAGAAAAGAAAAACATCAAACACATCAATCAATCACAATGAACTCACGAATTTTACCTTGGAAACCCAAATGGGAAAATTAGCTTTGAATGGGGAGCTTCAAATGGGGGGCTCACTCTATTATTTCGAAAATATCTTGTTGCAATGATTTCTTGGCTCACTATCTAGTATCCTCCCCTTGGCCAAAAGACCCTTTGAGAGTGAAATTACATGAGAAAACAGGGAGAGTTAAGGTAATGGAAAGGCCAATAGAATGACCTTTTGTTTCCCATTCCTCACTCTTTTCTCTCCTCTACTATTTTTTTCTTTTCATTGAATTCTCATTTTTTTCTCTTTTGTCTTATTCACTTTGCATTGCATTGTCTTTAATATGGTTTACCAACCTTCATTAATTGTTGAAAAAATCTTTCATATACTAATTCCTACAACCATTTTTGGTTCAAATCCATTTTGGATCATCGAACAACTTCTGCTTCAATGGAAAATTCTTAGAAAAATGATATTTTTCACATATCCAACAAGCAATAGACTTACCTCCATTATTGTCCTTGTTGATGATTACAGTTGCGTGAGACATCCTCCAGGACACACACTTGAGAGAGAGCTCCTGAGATGGGTGTGTGGTTCCTATCTGAAACAGAACTAGAACATTGTCCTGGCCTCCTCCTTACAAAGAGTTGAGATGAACTACAGATGATTCAACTATGTAACGCAGTGAGAAAGAAGATCTGTTGAGTTAGGCATGCATGTGGCTGAGCACAGGTAAACGTGTGAATTATCATGAGTTAAGTGCATCGTTCTGAGACAAAGATGAAACGATGTATTAGCCTCCTCTGAGCAGAGAGTTGAGATGATGAACTCCAGATGACTCTCATGTGTAATGCAGTGGGAAAGAAGATCGGTTGAGTTGGACGTGCCTGTAGATGAGCACAAGTAAACGTGATCCTAGTGGTTGAGCACTAGTGAGTGTGGTTCTCTTGTGAGACGCGGTGAGATAGAGATGTGAACATCCCTGTGGATGTGCCCCTAGTGGTTGAGCACTAATGGGTGTATGAGATCTCTTGCTATATTGTTCAAGAGTCATCCTTACCTATAACTCTATTTGTAATGTAAAGGGTACAGTTCGACCCCACCTTAATGTAAAAGATAATTAATATGGTAATTATTAATTATATTATAAGATATTTAGGTCGGCCATGTTGTTCCAATAGAAACTTCGTTGATAGGTTCAGTCTAATATAAGTAAAGGTAAATTCCCCATTGAGAAATCATATCACAAGTGTGAGTTTGGAAATTTCAACATACACTTGTTCTTGAGAAAAGTGTGCACCTCTCTTGGGCGCTAGGTTTCTAGGGTTTGTGAGCACCCTTTTGTGTGCTAGGTATTTATGGTGGTGGAGGTATTTCTCTTGAAGAATATAGCAAAGGATTGGTTGGGTTTTTTTCCCTTGTCGAGAAGGGTTTCCCAGGATACTTCTTGTGTACTTGTGCATGGTGTTTCTTCTTGTGAACTTGGTTGTTGCAACAAATTGTCTATGGTTTAAGTAAAATGCTAAAATGGAATGAACTTCATGCTTAATCCTAGCTTACAAAAAAATCATCATGGTATAAGAGCATAGGTCTTGAAGAACCCATTGCACAAAGCATCTACCAGTCATCTTCTCATTTCTGCAGAACTGTATGACCCTCCTAGGGTTTCCAGAAATCTGTATAGCCCCTCCTTTTTGAGGTGTTCCAACCCTTAATACTTGTACGTTGTGAATGAAATTTGGACACGAGGGTACGGCCTCCTTCGGCGCACCTCCAGAACCTCTTAAAGTGAAATTTCAAGAATTTTTTATTTTTGTCCCTAGGGTTTCTAGGGTTCCGCAAATTTCTGCAGATTTATGGTTTTTAGGGTTTTTGCAGCGCTTTGAAGAAGCCTTCAAGATTACCTATGTTCTTCTGACTTTCAAGTCTTATTGTTGGTATTCATAAGCCCAACAAAACCTAAGTTTGCTAGCCTAGCCTAGCTGTTAGGTTTTCTATCCCAGTTGACAAGGGTTTGTGAAGAATCTAAAATTATGATGAACATAACTATGATGGAAGATAAGCTTGATGAATCAAGCAACTTCAAGTTCCTGGAAGACTAGACTTCAAAGGAAGAATTATTGTGGGTGATACAAAAAGGTAACACTGTGACTACCTTCTTCATGAATATGTCAGAGGACAGAAATCAGTCAAGTGTCATTGGAGAAATCATATCAGCACCCTCAGGTATGCACTTGTATATATATTATTTGTATCATTGTCATGAGGATAATTGTAGGAGGAAGGAAAATTTTGTCGAAGTCATGGATCCAGAGGGATCTCAGTGCATTCAGAGGAACAACACACTAGAAGTAAAGACTTCGGGTTTGATTGTTGTAATTGTCATTCCTCTAACCTATATTTCTAAAGTTTGTTACATTACAAGTAGGTGTTGTAGCTATGACAACAATCCTTAAATTGTTTTGATTCTAGAGATGTACTCATTATTCTCCTTTAGAAGATATTCTTGTTTTGGTTCCTCTTGTTTTCTTGTTCCAGACATGTTAACAACAAAAGAATGTGTTTATCCTTCAGAGGGAGTCAAAATTATTTGAGAAAGAGGAAGAATAAAACCGTCATTGAGGCAACCAATGCAATAATGCATGATCAGAATCTTTCTATGATTCTATGGGCAGAAGCATGCATGACACAGTATATTTTCATAACAAAAGTCTTCACCAGACTTTGAAAAACATAACTCTCGAAGAATCCTTCACCGGAGTGAAGCCTGAAATTGAACACTTCAGGATATTTGGGTGCCTAGTGTATTTTCATGTACCCAAAGAGAAGAAGTCCAAGCTAGAACCTTCAGGAAGAAAGGATACATTTATGGGATAACAGTGAATCTTCGAAGACATTCCATATCTACATCCTTGGTCAGAAACAGATTGAGACAAGCAGAGATGTTTTCCTTGAAGAAGAGATGGCCTTTCAAAGATCCAAAGAATATCAGATGGAGATTCACAGTGAGACAATACCTTCTCCCCCTTCAGCGGTTCAAAGGGAGACAGACATTATTCCAGTTGATCCAGTTTCTCCAGTTGATATGTCCAGAGATATTGCAGTAGGACATAAAAGGTCTGCATAGGATCACTCTGCGAGAGGAAGAGTAACACACAAACCCCTCAAGGCACATCCAGAGAAATCAAAGAGATTTTTGAGCTACTCTTCAACCATGAGCCACATCATTGATTCTGAGCCTTTCTTGACATGGAGAAGCGACAAGTGAACAGGTATGGCTAGATGTCATGAAAGAAGAGTACCAAGTACATATTAAAATAATGATGTATGAGATATTGTTCCAAGACCAGAAGAGAATTCTATGGTGACTTCCACGTGGATCTACAAGATCAATCATGCAGCCAATGGAAGTGTCGAGAAATACAAAGTGAGATTTGTAACCAGAATATTTCCACAAACAGAGGGAGTTGTCTATGATGAGACAATTGATCCAGTAAAACCCACTACACTTCCTTCCGTACTATCATCCATGAGTTGAAGACTACATCAGATGGATGGATTCTTGATGAGTTTGGGCTTCAGCAAGAATGTTGCTTATTCAAACCTATATTATTACATTGTTGGTGATGAGAGTCTAATTTTGGTGACTTGTTCAGAAATCCTTGTTGTTAGATCCAAGTAGGCCTTCAAGATGAAGGATCTGGGTATGATGCACTACTTCTTGGGACAAGAAGTATAACAAAGGACCCATGAGATTTTTCCTGAGTCAAGGAAAATATACAGTGGGGATATTAAAGAAGTTCAGTATCATATAAAATGCAAATCCATACCTACACCGATGATGAAGAAAATGAATGATGATGATTCTGTCGAGATTGATCCATAGCTGATTGGATCACTAATGTATCTGCTTAACACTAGACCCGATTTATACCATGCAGTGAATGTACATTAGTCAATTCATAAGTTAGTCGAGACAGACTCACTAGACAGCAATGAAACATGTATTGAGATACCTATGAGTCACTATTGGATATGGCCTGAGATATGCCTCCAGTTTAGACTTGAGTTTGTAGGGATATGCAGAATGGACAGAAAGTACAATGGACCGGAAGAGCACATTTGGTTGTCGCTTTACCTTGAAGTTTTCCATGGATTCCTGGTGCAGCGGGAAACAAATCTCTATGGCCTTGAGTACCACAGAAGCAGAGTATATAGCATTGAGTGTGTGAAGCAGTGTGGCTTCATAAGCTTCTGACAGATTTACTTAATCATTAGATGGATTCTATGATTATAACCAGAGTTGTGTGAAGCTCTTTGAGAACCTTGTGCTTCATGATAGATCAAAACACGTTGAGATAAAATATCTTTTTCAGAGACATGATGCAGAGGAAAGCAGTACACATGCAGTACATTCCTACACATGAGCATATTGTAGACATCTTCACCAAACTGGCTTGGTGAAGAATACCTCTCTAGTTGAGAGGGAGTGTTGATGACTATAGCCAAGATAAAGTTTGAGTACTTTCGTGCGAGACTTGGCCTGATGGAGAATGCCCCCTAGCTGAGAGGGAGTGTTGATGATTACAGTTGCATGAGACATCCTCCAGGACACAGACCTGAGAGAGATCCCC
>ML797430.1:28225-48287 GCA_009831015.1 Picea engelmannii
TTTAGCATAATGTGGTGACCAATCACCAGAAACAGTAGTGGAACTGGCAACTTAGTAAATGATTTAGAGCATCTACCCAACATTAGAGAAGGTATTATAATTTATGAGCCTCCCTACTACCTAGTAATGTAATAAAGGCCCAAGGGTCCATTAGTGGTAGGTTTAGTACATGTATGGTGGCTAATTATGTAAGGTGGCCTAATCATTAAGAAAAACCCACTCTGTTATTGAATAAGTCCCACAATGTTAGTCATTAAATAAGGTTCACTAGTAGTGGATTAGGGTAAGGGTGGCTAGGTTAGATATAAATTATAAATAAGGATGAATTCATCCTCATAAGGCATGGAATGTTTATTATCGTTGCTTCGGCATTGTACTAGGAGGTTGCCCCCCGAAGTGGTTAGGAGAATGCCCCCTCTCTCGAATAGGGTGGAGAATAGAGTTCACTGTTATTGCATTGATATTTCATTGTGGCTATGCTTTTGATATAATTATGGTGCTGCATGGTTGATGGTACTGGAAGGAACATAACAAGTTGCATCAGAGAGGTGACTTGGGAGCTTCTGGTTAGAAAAAAAAATTATGGCAGTTCATGGTTTATCACACCCCTGTTGCCATGATTTTACAGTTGCAATAATCAAATCAGTGCTTCGAAAGTATGTCATTTTCTACACCAATCTTTTTGGGTATTCAATGTTCAATCAGAGCACTTTTTTGGCCAGTGTCTGCAGCACTATCAGAACTGTGTTTGATAACATGTCATGATATGATCACCACTCTTTTATAGCCGTTTCATACTTCCTTCTATTGTTTTTGTTTTCCTCTGTATCTTAGTGTCCTCCATGTTATTCGGAAAAAAAAAGGCTCTATTGTACTGTGTTTCACTCATTATTGGCATCATTCTAGTGATTTGGCCATTGTTACCCCAAGAGTTGCTTCTCTAAGCATGGTTGTGAATGAAACAATGGTGAATTTTTTTTCCCCTTGTTGCTGTACATGAGCTTTGAAATCACTTGGACTGTTCGTGTGTTTTCCTTGCCCAATCTGCTCACCTACCCCGTACTGGTGACCTTCCTAAGTAGTGTTTCTGAGTTTCTATAGTGTGTATAGGAACAGCAGAAGTGATCGTCTTGACTTGGGCTCCACTCTCTCTGTTAACAGTGTGCCTTTTCAACATGGGTTGTCTGTGGTTGAAGTGGAGCTACCCACGTCTTATTGGTTCTGTGGTTGCTTTGGTGGTCCTTGTTACCCCCAACCTAGGGGTAACTAAGGAGATCATGTCTCGAGGCCCACAGGTTGTAGACATGGAGTGCTGAGAGCCAGATGGACAGAGCATAGCCCTGGAGAGGCCCCTCTTTTCATTGATGCATCCTACACATCACCAGCAGCAACATCCACCACACCGTCCTGGTTCCCACAAGGCAGTGGGTCTTGCTCCATGAGGTAATGAGTCCAGGTATCATGGTACGTATCACTCTGATATTTAAAGCATTTGAACGTATTGCAAAGGATCTTTCTTGATTTCAGAACATTTGCTTGGAATTTATGCTCTTTGCCTTATTCAAACCCAAGGGGGGTGTCATTGTGTCCTAGTAAGTTGGTTGCCCTCAGGAATAGGTTGCTACTGGGTGGTTCTTTGAAAAGTCATCGTCTGTTCCCTACCATACTTGTCACTTTCCATACTTCTTTCTCTCCATCTCCCCAGCCTTTTGGGATCTTCGGGTGTATTGACCCAAGGAGGGATTGTACCTTACCTAATGGGAAGAAGGGGCTGAAGGCCCAGAGGATAAAAGTAGCAGGGAAAAGACAAAAGCCTATCATTCACCTTTGAGATGCTTTTCCCAAGGATCCCCGAGAAAGCAATGAAATGCTTCTCCAAAATAAATAGGGGACCTGCAAAAATAATCACTCAGGGTGTTAGTTGGGGGATAGGAGGTCTCATCACGAGCCAACCTATCATGATCATGGGTGCTTAGCGGTATGACATTACCATCATCTGGTCACCAAATCAAGGTAGTAGCTCTCAATTGCATGACTAAGGGAAAGGTGGTCTCATCACGAGCCAACCTTCTCATTTCCGCAAAGTATTTGTGAATGACACTGTCATACCTGGACACCAAGCCAGGACAATGGCCTCCACCTAGTTCCTTGAAACATAAAAGAATAAAAAGGATTAAGAAAATGACAATAAGTGGGCTTGGAAAGATTTGCATCATGGACAAAGGACCGCTCACCCTCTACAAAGGCACCCATAGGTAAGACAATACAAACCCTTGCATGTCATGAACCCCATGCCCAAGAGTTTACCCCACACCATCTCACATGCACACATGACTAGGATAGGTTCCACTTAGGAAACACCCTGGACCAAAGGAGTGATTGACCCAATGGGCACCTTGAGACCCCTCCCACACCTAAATTTGACAAATTGTATAATGTCCTTGAGCATTTGTTTGGTTTGAAAATGGGGGTTTGATGCACATGTTCGGGTGGTTTGATTATTAGATGTGGCTTACTTGTTATGATACTTGTGACTCGTGAACCCCTAGAGGGCGTACCTGTTTTTCTTTGTAGGACCTTGCCCAGTGGACAAGTATTCATGAGGAGATGATCAGTTTGGACCTTCATGAGAGCTTGAAGCCCAAGGATGTATGCAGAGACCCTAAGCTTGGGGCAAGACAATGACGACCAGTTTGCACAGTGAAGGAAGAGGACGTTGCCTTTGGAGGCACCCTCGCAAGCCTAGACGATGAGGGGCCACCCTTCCCCACCTGGATGTTGGCTTTGGAGACCTTGAACGTCACCCTAGTAGCCCCATGACGTCACCCAGGGCTAGGGTTTGACATTGAGAGATGTTGGGTTGCATTTTTGTCATGTGGGGCATGGAGGAGGGCCTTTGGAGGCCCAACGTTTTGCTAGATGACCTCAACATCTCATGGAGGAGGCCCAACGTCACCCTAGGAAGGATGATGTCATCCTCTTTAGGGCTTATTTTGTGAAAAATGATTTAATTTTGAATTTTAAGAGAAAATTGACATGTAGGCTCTGTTTTGTGAAAAGACACAACTTTTGGGTAAATTAGCCAGGATTTCCCATATAAATATGGCTGGCTAATTTCATTTTTTGATCATAACTCACCTCTCACAAGAGGGGGACTGAAATTGGCGCCCTTTTTGGGGTACTTGGCTGAAATTTTGAGGCACACTTGCTTGGAGATTTGTTTGGATGCATTTTGGATCATGTCTTGGTGGAATTTTGGCAGATCTAAGGTTTTTTTATGCTTGATTAGTCTTGGTGAAGTAAGTAAATCTGAAATTTTCATTTCATGATAAATGTTTATGGTATGTTTACTTGTTCATATTTAAGATTATGAAATTGCTTGCTTAAAAACCCTAGGAGTAAGAAACATAAGGTGCTTCTTTCTTGCTCTTTGTTTTGCTTGTCTTGCCTAAGAAGATCTTGTCTAGACAAACTTCTAGAGCCCTAAAGTGMTAGCACTTTAGAAGCTTTATCTAGTCCTTATTGCATTAAATATATTTCAAGAGTCTAAGGATAGGAGAAGTCGCTAGGGCCTAGAAGTGCCTACACCCTAGTTGAACCTTCTCTTAAGGGCTTGGTACTTGAGGACTTAAGGTGCTACTCCTCAAGCTTCCACCTTTTCATCTCTTAGACAAGTATAATCATTGTTATTTCTCCAAGTTATTGTGCTGATATAATTGACTCCATAAAGCCTAAAAGGCACAAGTTCTCACTTCTCTCTTGTTGGAAGATTGATCAAACGCTCAAACCTTATTCTCTCAAGCCTATGCTAACTAAGTCTAACACTAACTTAGCCTAGATCTCTAACTTTCTTGCTGCTGTTATAAATGTTTGCTACAGCCATCTAACTGCAGCAAACTTTCTGAATACACTAAGCTAACTCATAGCTAACTTACTCAGAACTTGCTTGTGAAATTGCTAAGGAATCTACTTGATATATGCTCAATTATAACCGTCTTTTCTAGCAATTCTGAGCACTAATTCTTGTGGCTGTTACAATTGACTTTTGACTGTTATTAACCGTCATCTAACTGTAATTTTGCTTCAGCCATCATATAATTGCATTGTCTATCGTCTTTGGAGGCTTTACTATCATTTTTTGTACATGAAATTGCCATATATATGCTCTGTTGTTCTTGTTCCGGGCAGGTACACAAATTACACTTCTTTTCCTCAATTTCTCAGGCATAGACTTTGTTGACTTTGGTGACCAATGAGAAGGGTGGGTATTTCTTGACATAACCTTAGTCTACCCATCCCTTTAGGCCACCGGGGATGCCTCCCTTGGGGTAGATCTCCTTCTACTCCTAAAACGTGGGGATCTCCTATTAAGGTGACAGTGATAGGAAATCATGTTGTTATGCCAATCTCCCTCACTTGCCTTGGGCTTTGGGAAAGTACAGATTGCACGATAACATTTTTGGCGCCGTTGTCAGGAAACATCGAGTCAATTTTCCTCGAACGACACATTTTTAGTAAGATTTTTCCTCAAAGCCTTCTTACTTGGCAACTCCACTGATGGCTTACTTGGCGACTCCACTGATGGTGATTCCCTCTTTTCCCTTTGATAATCCCTAGAAGGATTATCTGGTGACTCCACTAATGACAAAGCCAACTATGGCTTCTCAATGGGACCCGAGTAATTTCAAACCTTTGAATATGAGTAAAATTATGGGTTACCCCTGACGAATGCCTGCAAGATATGAAAATTGGCTCCCAAGATTCACTGGTAGTGATGTGGATGATGTCGAAGAACAAATGACTAATTTTTGGGCTTTCTTTCAACTCCACCCTATCAGTGATGATGTTGAATATCTGGCAATGAAACTCTTCTCTGCCACTCTTCATGATGATGCTAGAGTATGGTATGATAGTATCCATGATGCCAAAATCACATCCATGGATCAACTAGAAGAGGTCTTCCTTAAAAGATGGATTGTCAAAGAGCATATGTACTTATTGTTAAGTGAACTCAGTGGCATTAAAAAGACTGAGAGAGAAACCGTTGGGGAGTTCCATACTAGATTTGAGAGGTTGTTACAACGAATCCCTAAAAGATCTCACCCAGGAAAGGAATACCTCATTTCCCTCTATACCAGGGCATTCTCATGGCAATTAGGATTCCTCCTCAATGAAAAGGGCCCAAGGACAATCCAAGAAGCCTACGACATGACTACAAAAATCGAAGTAAGTATTTCCTCCACCAGGAAGGAACATTTCTCCACTCCAGAATTCAACATTGATAACCCTGAGGATACCCCAAATATTCTTAGCCTAGAAAATGTAGCTTCCATTAACATTTTCGTTAAAGAATTTAATGAATGGTGGGAACCAATCTCCAAACAAGAGCTTGAATAGAGGGTTACTGATGAAGGTTACCAATCCCATAAGGAAGGGCAAGAATTTACTCATAATTCTACGAAGATGACAAGGATCTGGTTGAAGAAAAAGAGATTGAAGATATCAATCATGAGGATGAAGTGTTGATGAGTGCTTCTCCCCCCCGATGAAGCCATCCAAGATCCTATTCTTCCTGCACAACAAGAAGAGAATGAGGTCAATCATTTTCCTTTTCAGGTTTTTGATGATGCCCTATTCTATGATTCGAAAGGTGAAGAAGTGAAGGAATCCTTAGATGAGCCAGACCCTTCATATTGTGATGAAGGAGAAGATATGGTTGAAGAGGCGAGTCATGAGGACGAAGTACTATTATCTTCTCTTCCATTTGATGAAGTCATCCAAGCCTTTGTCACTCCTGCACAAGAAGAAGTGAATAAGGTAAGTTGTTTCTCTTTCCAAGATTTTGATGATGCTTTATTTTGTGATTTGGAAAGTGAAGAAGTGTTAGAGGAATCCTTGGATGTACTAAACCCTTCATGTTATGATAAAGGTAATGACATGGTTGATAATATTGATGAGTTCATACATGTAGGAAGACGTAAATGGAATGTGGTTGGTTATGATGGGGATCCCATTTAAGATATGGAAGGACATTTTCAATTGTTTCCTTTACAGCTATCATATGAGATTGCAATTGATTCTGACATTTGACAACAAGGAGATGATACAGTTATAGACATATTGCAAACACCCAAGGATGACTTAATGCAATGTCCTCATGATTATTTCCGATCATACCTTGAGGATTTTGATGAGTATTATTTTGAGCACTTAGATCTATTTTATGAAGAAAATTTTCAACCATCATTATGCTCTAACTTTGATGAGGGTCAGGACATTGTCTTCCTAGAGTAGGATTTTTGTGACAAGAATTCCCAACCTCCGCTACTATCATCTTATCATTCTACTACAAATATGGTTGGGGGTATCTTTCATGATAGTCACCCGCCTGTCATACAGGATTGTTTTCAACCTTTGGTTGGTTGTAGGCTTTTTCAGTTTCCTGTACAAAATCAACAAGCCTTTGGTTGGAAGCTAAGTTTTTCCTCTAGGGCTAGTTTCATCCCTTACCTTGGCCCCCCTTTTCCATAGGCAGTCGTAGGACTTCCCATAGTTTCTTTCTCATCCCTTCATCTCAACTTTCTGGAGATAGCCTTTTAGCTAAGGATGAGGATATGCCTTCGTCTGAATTTCTTGGCGATGTTTTGGGATGGATAGGGCAAGGTTGTGGTGATACCTCTCAGCATGATTTAGTCCCTCCCTCCCGCCTCCATGAGCTAGACTCTACGATTTCCTATGATATGATGAATGTTCTAACTCATGCTATTTTTGTGTTTGACTAATCATTGTCTTGGTTTATGCTAAAGCACAGAGGCAAGTATTATGAGGTATTGCTAGGATGGTTTCACTGGTTATATGACTACACCTAGCAATCAACCACCAGGTAAGTTGAGGTAGGTAGGCATTTGCATCCATTGTACATACCATTGCATATCATTCTAGTATAGTTATAATTGCATTTACATGTTTCCTTTACTCCATTTGTATATATGCATGCTCATGATCATATGTTAGATTAGAGTTTTAACTTTTACTTTGGTTTTATATCATATACAAACAAAGGGTGATGTCATCACCCTAGATGTTACTGATATCTTTTGTTTGAGTTTTAGTAGGCACGGGTCATACCAGAGATGTTGAGGTTCTCATGCGCTCTACGGTAAGCATATGTCCCCAAGTAGGAGCCAGATGTTACCCCCAACCTAGGGGTAACTAAGGAGATCATGTCTCTAGGCCCACAAGTTGTAGACATGGATTGTCGAGAGCCAAATGGATAGAGCATAGCCCTGGAGGGGCCCTTCTTTTCATTGATGCATCCTACACATCACCAACGGCAACATCCACCACACCGTCCTCGTTCCCACAAGGCAGTGGATCTTGCTCCATGAGGTAATGAGTCCAGGTATCATGGTACGTATCACTCTGATATTTAAAGCATTTGAACATATTGCAAAGTATCTTACTTGATTTCAGAATATTTGCTTGGAATTTATGCTCTTTGCCTTATTCAAACCTGAGGCGGGTGTCATTGTGTCCTAGTAAGTTGGTTTCCCTCGGGAATAGGTTGCTATTGGGTGGTTCCTTGAAAAATCATTGTTTGTTCCCTACCATACTTGTCACTTTCCATACTTCTTTCCCTCCATCTCCCCATCCTTTTGGGATCTTCGGGTGTATTGACCCAAGAAGGAATTGTACCTTACCTCATGGGAACAAGGGGCTGAAGGCCTAGAGGGTAAAAGTAGCAGGGAAAAGACAAAATCCTATCATTCACCTTTAAGATGCTTCGCCCAAGGATCCCCGAGAAAGCAGTGAAACGCTTCTCCACAATAAATAGGGGGCCTACAAAAATAATCACTCAGGGTATTAGTTGGGGGATAGGAGGTCTCATCACGAGTTGGCCTATCATGATCATGGGTGCTTAGCGGTATGGCATTACCATCATCTGGTCACCAAACCAGGGTAGTGGCTCTCAGTTGCATGACTGAGGGAAAGGGGGTCTCATCACGAGCCAACCTTCTCATTTCCGCAAAGTATTTGTGAATGACACTGTCATACCTGGACACTAAGCCAGGACAGTGGCTCCACCTAGTTCCTTGAGACATAAAAGAATAAAAAGTATTAATAAAATGGAAATAAGTGGGCTTGGAAAGATTTGCATCATGGACAAAGGACCGCTCACCCTCTACAAAGGCACCCATAGGTAAGACAATACAAACCCTTGTATGCCATGAACTCCATGCCCAAGAGTTTACCCCACACCATCTCACATGCACACATGACTAGGATAGGTTCCACTTAGGAAACACCCTGGACCAGAGGAGTGATTGACCCAATAGAGCACCTTGAGACCCCTCCCACACCTAAATTTGACAAATTGTATAACGTCCTTGAGCATTTGTTTGGTTTGAAAAGGGGGGTTTGATGCACATGTTCGGGTGGTTTGATTATTAGATGTGGCTTACTTGGTATGATACTTGTGACTCATGAACCCCTGGAGGGCGTACCTATTTGTCTTTGCAGGACCTTGCCCGGTGGACAGGTATTCATGAGGAGATGATCAGTTCGTACCTTCATGAGGGCTTGAAGCCCAAGGATGGATGCAAAGACCCCAGGCTTGGGGCAAGATAATGACGACGAGTTTGCATAGTGAAGGAAAAGGACGTTGCCTTTGGAGGCACCCTAGCAAGCCTAGACGATGAGGGGCCACCCTTCCCCACCTGGACGTTGGATTTGGAGACCTTGAACGTCACCCTAGTATCCCCATGGCGTCACCTAGGGCTAGGGTTTGACATTGAGAGATCTTGGGCTCTGGCACTTGTGGCATGGAGGAGGGCCTTTGGAGGCCCAACGTTTTGCTAGATGACCTCAATGTCTCATGGAGGAGGCCTAGCGTCAGCCTAGGAAGGATGATGTCACCCTCCTTAGGGTTTATTTTTTGAAAAATGATTTAATTTTGAATTTTAAGAGCAAATTGACATGTAGGCTCTGTTTTGTGAAAAGACACAACTTTTCAGTAAATTAGCAAAGATTTCCCATATAAATATGGCTGGCTAATTTCATTTTTTGATCATAACTCACCTCTCACAAGAGGGGGACCGAAATTGGCGCCCTTTTTGGGGTACTTGGCTGAAATTTTGAGGCACACTTGCTTGGAGATTTGTTTGGATGCATTTTGGATCATTTCTTGGTGGAATTTTGGCAAATCTAAGGTTTTTTATTCTTGATTATTCTTGGTGAAGTAAATCTGCAATTTTCAGTTCATGATAAATCTTTATGGTATGTTTACTTGTTCATATTTAAGATTATGAAATTGCTTGCTTAAAAACCCTAGGAGTAAGAAACACAAGGTGCTTCTTTCTTGCACTTTGTTTTGCTAGTCTTGCCTAAGAAGATCTTGTCTAGACAAACTTCTAGAGCCCTAAAGTGTTGGCACTTTAGAATCTTTGTCTAGTCCTTATTGCATTAAATATATTTCAAGAGTCTAAGGATAGGAGAAATCGCTAGGGCCTAGAAGTGCCTACACCCTAGTTGAACTTTCCCTTAAGGGCTTGGTACTTGAGGACTTAAGGTGTTACTCCTCAAGCTTCCACCTTTTCATCTCTTAGACAAGTATAATCATTGTTATTTCTCCAAGTTATTGTGCTGATATAATTAACTCCATAAACCCTAAAAGGCACTAGTTCTCACTTCTCTCTTGTTGGAAGATTGATCAAGCACTCAAACCTTATTCTCTCAAGCCTATGCTAACTAAGTCTAACACTAACTTAGCCTAGATCTCTAACTTTCTTGTTGTTGTTATAAATGTTTGCTACAGCCATCTAACTGCAGCAAATTTTCTGCATACACTAAGCTAACTCATAGCTAACTTACTCAGAACTTGCTTGTGACAATTTCTAAGGAATCTACTTGATATATGCTCAATTTTCACTATCTTTTCTAGCAATTCTGAGCACTAATTCTTGTGGCTGTTACAAGTGAATTTTGGCTGTTTTTTTTTCATGTGTTTCACGGTACCGGAGATCGGAAGCTTGCTACTTCCACATAAACCTCCCCGGAATCCGCGAGAGAACATAGGGAGGGCGAGTATTTCAGAATATCCCATTTAAGGGCATACCATGTCACTTACAAGAAATTGAACCTGGGTGGGGAGGGTAACAATCATTCCTCCCAACCACCCAAGCTACATCCAATGGACATAAGAATTTTGGCTGTTATAAACCATCATCTAACTGTAATTTTTCTTCAGCCATCATATAATTGCATTGTCTATCGTCTTTGGAGGCTTTACTATCATTTTTTGTACATGAAATTGCCATATATATGCTCTGTTATTCTTGTTCCGGGCAGGTACACAAATTACACTTCTTTGTTTCAATTTCGCAGACGTAGACTTTGTTGACTTTGGTGACCAGTGAGAGTGGGGGGTATTTCTTGACATAACCTTAGTCTACCCAGCCCTTTAGGCCATCGGGGACGCCTCCCTTGGGGTAGATCTTCTTCTACTCCTAAAACGTGGGGATCTCCTATTAACTTGACAATGATAGGAAATCATGTTGTTACGCCAATCTCCCTCACTTGCCTTGGGCTTTGGGCAAGTATAGATCGTGCGATAACAATCCCATTCATATCAAAGCAGTTGAAATTTGTAGCATCGAACGAGAATGGATCACCTTACAGATTGTATATCATTGCACTCAATCTATTGTGTGCTCAACAAGAACTGTTGATGTCCACTCACTCTAGTATGTGTGCTCAATTAGAAAATTGTAGGTGTATTCTCTCTAACTCCTTGATATTACACAATTCCACTGACAGCATGACATCCATTGAAGCAACATTCATGAAGCTCTGGCATTGAAGGCATTCACCCATTCCAGGCATTGTTCCCCAAATGTTCCCCAGCAGCTGGGACAATGTAAGGGGCACCCACTGGAGATTGTGCTAGACCTTTCCCATTTAGGCCAAGGAGGAAGAGTCCTCTAGCCAAGCAGGTAACCCTAGGTTTTTGCAGAGACTGTTTCCCACTATCACCTCAGCAGCAACTCTGTGGTCTTTAGGACCGCTGAAATTTTTCAATGAGCTTTATTTGTTACAACGATCATTCAAGCCTTTTGTTGTATTTGATGGTATGAGGGTTTCGGACTTCATATAAAAAAAGCAAGGCAATGTTAATGTCATATTACTAAAGGGGGTGTGAAGATGATGGTGGGTTGGTACTCCAAGCTTTTTAAAAAGGGGATAAGTCTTACAAAACCTGAAATGGGTATTTTCCTGTCTTGATCACCCTTGCGTTTAGTGCAATCAAGATCACCTTTTGGTTCATATTAAAGACTTTGCAAAGATGTCATTGTTATCCTTATTGAGGCCAAATTATAAATTTGACTAGCCATATTATTCCAGAGTTATAGGTCTGGCCTTGTCAATGTTGCAAACCTATATTATTGGCCACATTTTTGTAAAAGAAAAGAGACCATATCTTTCTTATTGAGATTATGGGAATCAAGGGCATACAATCCATAAGTCCTTCAAGGCAGGCATGTCCCTTCATTCCAACCATTTAATCCATATTTTCTCCATGGTGGTTACAAGCACCAGATAGCCTAAGGTTGCCAAGATGGATTTACTAGTCCCATTCATCGTTGAATATCCAGGTTTATGGGCAACATACGTGGAAGCAAGTCAAGAAATTTTTATCGAACATGCTCTAGGTTGTAAAGAACATGTCATGCAGTGGTTAATTTAAGTCGAAGAAATCTAAGGAAAACCAGGATCATTGAAACCTTGAAATAGTCATATAGAACTACTTTTGGATCACCGACTAGGAAACTTGTAGGCAACATGCATTCTCCTTTCCCATAATATGAAGGAGGGACTGACCAACACTTCATGTTCTCTCAGATCAAAATGGACAAGCCTGACGAAGGGCCTCATCTTGTCACAGATTTGCACTTCAATTTCAGCTATGAACACAAAGTAGAAGCACACCTTATGCTTTCCATTGAAATCACCAACAAGGATTCCAAGGTTATTCCACTTCCTAAGAAGGAAGAATGTATTGATGATTGCAGCGTCGTGTGACATTCTCCAGGTCGTTCTCCTCTGGATTGAGTTGAGTCGATATGTGAGAGGGCCCATGTGATGGTTGTGTCGTTCTCCTCTAGACTGAGTTGAGACGATGTGTGCCCACGTGTTGGGTGTGCCCATGTGATAGGTGTGCGTCACACTCTGGACTGAGTTGTGATGACGTGTGGTCTCTTGTCTACTCCTCTGGACTGAGTTGAGATGACTTGAGATGGTCTCCTGCCTTGTACTCCTCTGGACTGAGTTGAGTTGGCTTGAGATGGTCTCCTGCCTTGTACTCCTATGGACTTAGTTGAGTCGGCTTGAGATGGTGCTCCAAATGGTACTCCTATGGACTCAATTGAGTGATTTGTTGAGAGTGGCGTCCCTGTGGGTGAGCACAGGGGGACGTGTCCCTAGTGGTGGAGCACTAGAGGATGTGTGAGATCCCTTGCTACAATGCTATATTGTTAGAGAGTGAAACTTTGGTAAAACCCTAATTATGTTGTAAAGGGTACAAGTCGGCCCCACCATGTAAGAGATAATTAATGTTGTGTAATTGTTAATTATATTATTAAGTTGTACAGGTCGGCCCTATTGTGCCAAGTGTCATGTCTTTTGGTTGAGTTAAGTATTGTATAAATAAGAGATAGATCCCCATTGTGGATCATCTCTTACACACTAACTCAACGCACGGTCTAAAGTTGGAGGTATGAAATTATGAGGACTGCAATTCGCAGTTCTCTAGGAGCTAGGTTTCTCAGTCATAGCAACACCCTATTGTGTGCTAGTTTTGGTGGTGGAATGGTGGATCTTCTCTTGGCAGTATAGCAAAGGATTGTTGGGTTTTTCCCTTGATTGAGAAGGGTTTTCCCAGGATATTTCCGGTGTCTTTTGTGCATGGTTATTCTTCTTGTGATCTTGGTTTACTGCAGCTAATGTATTGTTGCAGTGTTTATGGTTCAAGTAATGATAAATTGAAATAAACCTCATGCTTGAGCTAAACTTTAACAGAATGACCCCCAGTTGTGGATCCATCAACTCTTACTAAGGCTGCCTAAGCACAGTGCATGATAGACGACATGTCCGTTGCACTAGGCAATGTTCTACTGATGTTGACTCCAACTATGCACCCAGTCAGTTCAGTTGGTTTAATCCACTCATTCAGCACACTCGACCAGTAGCAGCTTTCATGTGTCACCAGTTGGAAGTCGATGTTCACAGACGCACCTATATATGGGACCCAGGCTTATGGATGTCCCTAGTGGACTTTCTCACTATATATGAGGGCAATGCTTACCGAAGGGGATGGTATGTTATGACCCTCCCTAGTAATGTAATAAAAGCATCCATTAGAGATAAGGTTAATACATCTATGGTTGTTAATTAATGTAAGATGGCCTAGTCATTATTAAAGGCCCACTATGTTAGTCATTAAATAAGGTTCACTAGTAGTGGATCAAGGTTAGGGTAGCTAGCTAAGTCACAGGATATGTCCAACCCCCCCCTGTGTCGCGTATCCTACGTGTCGGACACGATACGTGAGGACACGTGTACGAAACGTGTCTTGTTCACAGGACACATTCCAAACACGTGTCTGACACTTACCCTTAGCGTGTCCCAAAAATAGGACGTGTGTCCTGCACAAAGAAGGACTTGGGCTCATGTTTTCTCATGCAAGTTGGAGCTGTGAGGTGTTTTGGTGTGCAACTAAGGGTTATTTTGTCTTACTAATGCTATTTAAAGAGGTCCCCACCCCCTCCATTTCACCCACCCTAGTAATTAATGGTAATGTTAAATTCTTAAAAGTGACATTCTCCTTTATCTTTCATTTTCATCCTTTTGCTTAAATTTATCTTTCATTTTCATCCTTTATCTTTCATTTTCATCCTTTTACTTAAATTTTTAACATTATCATTATTTGTTTCAAGATGTTTGAGAGTGGTTCCAACCTCATTGGACTTCATATGGAGAAAGTAGAATTTTAGGTCCCATTCAAAATTCAGCAGACTTAACAGTTTTTCAGGATTTCAAGTTTGGCAGGATTGCAATGTTTCCACTGGATTCTATCATGTATGAGGGTATGGAACTGACATTTAATCAAGAGAACCAAGCCCTTTATGTACCTTGATGTTGGTGGCATTGATTGTTGAACTCTTTTGTCACGACCCCAGTAAAAATGTACAGCCTTCACTCAAGTATAAACTCTTATGTTGAACTCTTCTCTTTGTCGATGTGTCACGTGACTTAGTGGTGTATGTGCACACCAACCTCTGTCTTATATATAGGCAGAGAGAAGAGTGGTTGAAGGGAAAGACAAAGATGTGGTATGTGTTTCCTGATGATATGGGTTTGAACAACAGTGTTGAGTTGGCATTAGCCAACTTGGATCCTAATGAACTAGTGCTAAAGCCGGTCACTTTTGATGATGGATCCTCTTGAGGGGTCATCCTCCACATCAACAAATGCATAGATTCCATTGGATATAGAGGAGGAGGAAGAGGATGGAGGATGAAGAAGAGAGCAATGGTAGTGATGCCAATCTTGATGATTATGACATGGAGGACTATTGATAGTCACGACTCATGAGCTATGAGATTCTTCCATTTACGGTTCTAGCATCCACCCTATGGCTATTTTGTATTTGTCATTAGCATTCCCACCTATAGTATCAGTGACTCTAACTCGGTATCTATCTACATTGTAATACATTTTGATTTTGATGACTTAATGAGATTGAGAATGTTGCAGCGTATGGTTCTAATTTCTTGTGTGTTCAGTGATTGTCATTTGATCATCATTGATGTTACATGTTTTGTATGATGTAAATCTTCTAGTTTCTAACAAAATATGAATCTTTATGTCTATATTTCATTTTTGTATGTGTAATTTTCAAAAACAATTCATATATATAATTTTTTTAAATATATATATATATATATAAACGTGTCCTTTGTGTCCTGTTTTTGGGGGTCGTTGTGCCCATGTCGGATACTCGTATTTTCGTGTCCTTCATGTCTCGTGTCCATGTGTCTCGTGACTTAGGTAGCTAGGTTAGGTATAATATGGATGGAGTCCTCCTCATAAGGCATGGAATGCTTATTATCATTGCTTCAGCATTGTACTGGGAGGTTTCCCCCTCAAAGTGGTTAGGAGAGTTCCCCATCTCAAATAAAGTAAAGAATAGATTTCATTGTTGTTGAATTGTATTTCATTGTGGCTACGCTCTTGGGGTGACTATGGTGTTGCATATGGTTAATGGCGCATGAAGTAAAATAACAGAAGGCAAGAAAATATAGATTATCAGATGGAGTAAATGCAAAGTTGTAAAGAGATGATTACCTAGATCATTGCAAGCCTGCAAATCATTCTATTAATTTCTACCAATACACTTCCACTTCCATAAATACAATTAAGTGCAATTTACAATGTTTTACCCCATGTTCTCCATTTTGCACTACTACAAAAACTTGTGTTCCAAGGATTAATAGGTATGCACAGCCTAGGGGAGGTAGGTGCGGGAGAGGTATTGTACAACCCTAGAGGACAAAGATTGCTATGCTACTCTTGGAATCTGTGCGTAACCACCAACAACTTGGCAGAGGCCTATGCGCTATATCAAGGAGCTCTCCTAGCTCAGGATCGTCAACTCAGCCACATAATTGTAATAGGGGACTCCAAGAATATAATCCGACATTTTATTAAAAGAACAGACCTGAAGAATACAAAGTTGAAAAGAATCATTGAAAGGACCAGAGCTATCCTATCCACCATTCACTCCTCATTCTACCACGTCCTATGCACAAACAATGGGATAGCGGATGAGCAGGAAAATCTAGCAATTGGAATGGGTCCTAGTCACATGGAAGTTATGGGAAGGCCTTTTTTCTTTCCCCCCCCCTAATGCCTCAGCCCTCTCCTGAATACGCTCCACCTGGCGCCACCTCCCACGCGGCGTTTCAGCTGAAAGGTTTAAGTGGTAAGCTGAGCGTCATGCTCGGGGTAACAATGTCCCTGCGCATTCTCCGCCCCATGGGAGTCTGTACGCCGCAAGACGAAAATATGGATTTCCTGGTATGCAAGGAGCTCCTCCTCCGTGGGAACTTGTCGCACCCGTCACTCCACGCACGCCCTGCAGCCAGCAACATCACCTCTACCTTAATTTCGCTTGAGGTGAAGGCCTGTGAAAGGATTTCAGCCATGCTTCACAGTAAGCGGATGCTGGCAGTACCTGCTACATCAACGCTTGAACGTCATTCCATTCCTGAGTTTGCACGACATTCTTCCTTCCAAATTATATCCATAAGAGGAAATCGGGATAGTCAACGCCAGATTCAGTGTCTCAGCCAGCCATAGCGGAACCCGTTAACGTGGATTTTCAATTGGGAAGGGCAGTTAAAGAGTAGAGGCCTCTTGAGAATACGCCATAGCTTCAACAGCAGAGGTAAGGCAATTGATGAAACAGTGAGCAGCGGCCTCCCAGGGAGCAGCACGGCGAAAGGCAATTTCAAAGACTGCAACAGGGGACACACCAGAGGTGACTTGGTCTACGGAAATAGCGAAAGGCACCCCACAGTCCGAGGAAGCTCCAGCAACGGTGAAGACAGAGGAAGCATAGCCAGAGGCAGTATTGACAGCGGAAATTATAAAGACAGCCACAACAGAAGCAAAATTAAAGAAAGCGACACCAACCTCAGCGCCAGCCCCGATCAAGTCAAAGAAATCACCAGTAATTGGAGGAGGGTATTTACAGTCAGTCTAATTTCCAATATGGCACAGCGCCCAGCTCGTGAAATATTGGAGGATGAATTGGTGGATGATAACTTCTCCACCACTCGGCAACTAGCACTACGTCTGGATTCTCATAGCTCCACACTCACCTTCACTCTAGATACACTAGCTCAGCATCGCACCTTAATCAATCAGTTACAAGACGAAGTTGAATTCCTCAGACGCCAAGGGGAGCGCATGGAAGCAATTCTGGAAGCCAGGCTATCCAACTCTTCAACGCAATGCCAGAACGAGGAGACAGGAAGCAGGGCAGACCCAATTCTGCCCGATCTGAATGTAGCACTCGAGCCCCCACTAGAGGAAGATCGAGCTCCAGAGGAAGACCAAGCCTAAGAAGATCAGTAAGGCACTTTAAAATTTTGTAAAAATGGCATAAATAAATCTTTCCGAAAGATAGTTCTAAGATAGATTCGAAAAGCTTAGATATCAGGATTCAGAAGTATAATCTTTGACAGACTCTTTGTTGTAAACTTTTGATGGAAATTTTGTAGCTGGTATCCTCTACCAGTATCCTCTTTTGTACTATGAGACCTCGGCCGTGCCTTTTATATATATAAATTTCAGTTTTTGTAAAAAAAAAAAAAAGTTATGCACAGCCTGCTTCAAATGTAAAGTTGTTGGCCGCTTTCGATCATCACGTTGATTAAATTGGCAGCTATGGCAGGAATTCCATGCCAGTTCCCTGAAATAGTCCTAGGTTATGTCCATTTTAAATACTAATATAGTATGTCACCATCAGGATTTACACCTGCACATACATGAATGTAGTACTAAATTTTTGTACTCATTGTCTTAAGCCTATTGATAGAGGTCTCTTTGAGAAAATATGCAGAGGAAACTACAGAAAAAAATTCACACACCTGAATGCCCCTCCAGAAGCTGTTAAAATAATTCGCCGAAGGGCTCCTTCTGGTAAGCCTTGAATGCACTGCAGACAAGCAATTCTTTCAGATCTAGAAACAATTCTCTGCAAAGTCTATTACTAATTTATACATGATATTTATGCAGAAACTTTCATATGTTACTGTAAAATTGTTGCTAAAGTCTTCTTATTTTCTTCATTTGAAATAGTGCATTGCTAATAACTTAAGGAAAAGAAGGATAGAAAAAAACGGCATGGTCTTTACAAAGACAATAAAGACTACACCATATTTTGATCAACATAATGATAACTACCTGAAATATAGCAGAATGCTCAGAGTCAGCAGGTAGAATTTTAACTTTGTGTTTGTGTGCAAGTGGCAGAACAAAGGGACCTCCAGCAATTAAAGTCTCCTTGTTTGCAAGGGCTATGTCCTTCCCTGCTTCTATTGCTGCAACAGTTGGCTGTGTACAAACAAGAAACATGGAAGGTCAGTTTGATATCTCCAAGAAGACAGATAGAAGTATGGAAAGACATCTTTCAAATTTAGAAAAACCTGAAAAAATCCAGGCAATCGAATTACAGTTATGACTTGCATGGAAGTATAAAGTTTAAACACACAATGTTCAATTACAGGTGTGCTGGATGAGATACAAGACTGAAAAATTAACAGGCATACACCAAAATGATTTGTTCATGAAATTCCCTCGTCCAAATAAACATGACCAAGCTCTAGAACTCAAAAATAACTGATAAAATATCAAAATCCTCTCAGAAAAATCAGAGTCCATACAAAAAAACATTAAAACTCCTATCATGGTAAAACAAGTTGAACCATTCAATTTTACATCAATCACTTGGAGTTTAAACTCCCTACAAATCTTTCTCACGGATATGAGAAAGCTTCCAATAACCTCACAAATGTGCACACCTGCCTTGTTTTTACATTTAAATCTACAAATATCTTATCACCATTCCTAAAGTTCAATACATCAGCTTAACAAGTGTCTAGAATACCATTGACAGGCAACTACACGGACATACTTCTTAACTTATCTGTAATGAAGAAGACAAGAAAGATGTAGAAAAGGAAGTCATCTTACAACTTTTCTATGAATGAAAACCACTACTCTTTTATAGGAGTAAGACTAACACACTTACAATCTATGGTCCTTGGTAACCAGTTCATACTCAAATCCATTACAAACACAATTGTAACATAGCAATTTTCATTTAATATAAAGGTCCAGACTTTACCTTCAACCCTGCACATCCTACAATGCCTGTTACAACACTGACAGCCTCGGGATGTTGCGCAACCTGCAAAGAGAAAGTAGCTCAAAGTTATCAACAAAACATAGAGGAACACAAGATAAACTAGACAAAAAAACTACAGGACATAAAAGTGTTTCTCCTCTAGACTAAAAAACTATGGTCCTTTATGTATGACATTTCTCCTTAAATTGCTCTATCCTATTGAAAAAGGTGATAAAGTTCAACGCCATAATAATGTTTTCCATCCATCTGGACTTCTAAGTTTAACTAAATAATGATATACCTCTATAATTCCTTCCTCCCCAAAAATTATTTCTGGCTTAGGTTCAATATTTGACAAAGCCTCTTTGAGTTCGCCAGCCAAAGACTCATTACTGATAGAAACAAGCTTGGGCTTGAATCTCCTGACCTGAAATATAAATTCCTTAGACTAATTCCAGCATCACAAAAGCATTGTTTTCACTCCTGTTGTACTAAAAATTAAAAAAGATGCATGGCTTTACAATAGCTGTCAACTGCAATCAAGTTAAAATGATCACCTGATCTGCAAGTAGTGTCACATTTGAACCTGCCGCTAGTGCAACAACCCTGAACTTATCCGGATGTTCAGCAACAATGTCCAATGTCTAAAGTAAACAAATTAGAAAAAGTCATATTTTGTAAACAAACAACATAAAAGGGAATCTATTCTAATAGAAGATTTCTATAAATTGCATGCAAAAGCCAGTTTTTTATAGCTAGGGAAAACATCGAAAGTTGAAAGTGTGGAAACTAAAATTCTAACTAGACTAGAAAACTTAATGCCTTTAGCGACATTCTTCTTCTAACTATGCCAGTGTTTCTTGAATAGATCACCAAATCGCAATGTTGTTTAAGGTGTAACACATAAATAGATATGAAATTTTGCAGTAAGCAATGTCATAAAAGAAAAAGAGTCTTAGCTGTGCTAAGACAGGCTAACATGTATTTCATGATGAATAGCTCTAATTGAACCATGAGAAATAGCTGTAATACTATACTATAGTTACATCTGTTAGAATTAGGGAAAATTGAAAAACAAAAAGCTTTAAAAAA
>ML797430.1:65655-80203 GCA_009831015.1 Picea engelmannii
AACATCTCAATGCAAAACCTTCCACCTTTGAAGAAACAGTCAAGAAGAAAGAATGGTAGGAAGTTATGATGGAAGAATGTCAATCCATCATGAAAAATTATGTATGGGAAATTGTGCCTAGACATGAAGGAAAGTCGATAGTCGCTTCAAAATGGGTTTACAAGATAAAGCATGCAGTGGATGGGAGTATCGATAAATACAAGGCAAGATCCGTGGCTAGAGGGTTCTCCCAGCAGGAGGGAGAAGGCTATGATGAGACGTTTGCTCTAGTTGCCAGATACACCTCTATTAGAGCCATCATATCTCTTGCAGCATCCATGGGTTGGAGTTTACATCAGATGGATGTAAAGACCGCTTTTCTCAATGGAGTAATTGAGGAAGAAGTATACATAGAACAACCTCAAGGTTTTGAGGTACACCCTAGAGAAACCCATATATGCAGATTAAAGAAGGCCTTGTATGGACTCAAGCAAGCTCCAAGAGCTTGGTATGCACGAATTGACAATTACTTGATGAGACTTGGATTTTCCAAGAGCTATGTTGATCCAAACTTTTATTACAAGGTTGTGAATGATGCACCTATAATCTTGCTACTATATGTTGATGATTTGTTTCTGATAGGTGCAGAGCCTCTCATTATTCAGTGTAAGAGGGAGCTAGCCTCTGAATTCGATATGAAGGATCTTGTCTCATGCATTATTATTTGGGACTAGAAGTATGGCAGAAGCGTGGTGAAATCTTCCTAGGGAAAGGGAAGTATGTTGTAAAGATTCTTCAGAAGTTTGGGATGATGGATTGCAAATCCATGGCAACTCCCATAGTGACAGATTTGAAGAAGCTGAGAGACTTTGATTCTGATCCAGTAGACTCGTCCATGTACCGGCAGTTGATTGGCTCATTGACGTATTTGGTTAATACTCGACCAAACATTTGCTTTCTTGTGAACATGTTGAGCCAGTTCCAGCTGCAAAGCACATTTTGAGATATCTTCGTGACGCTAAATTATGGTTTGAGATATGCCTCAAACAGTGACGTACTTCTGCATGAATTTGCTGATTCAGATTGTGTAGGGACTGCAGATGACAAAAAGAGTACTACTGGTATATGTTTCAGTTCAGGCTCTGCTATGATATCATGGGCTAGGAGGAAACAAAAGTATGCTACACTCAGCACTGCAGAAGCAAAGTATATTGCAACTTGTTATGCTTGTACGGAAACAGTATGGCTCTGTAAGCTGATTTCTGGAATATTTGATCAGGTGTTGGATTCGACTGTGGTATATTGTGATAATCAGAGCTGTGTGAAGCTTTCAGAGAACCCTATGTTCCATGACAAGTCGAAGCACACTGAGATCAAGTACTATTTTATCCGTGATAAAGCCCAGAAGGGAGAAATGATTCTCCAGTACATCTCCATCAATGAGCAAACAGCTGATATTTTGACGAAGCCTCTGTCCAAGATAAAGTTTGCATACTTGAGGGACAAGCTGGGACTTATCGAGATAACTCTGGTTGAGAGGGAGGTGGTGACTTTATCGGTTGGGAGGGAGTGTTGATATATGGCATCATGGATAGTCAGTGTGTTGGTGGACAAACATTCTCCAAGTGGAGAATGGTCCACGCAGGACAGATTGTCGGTGGACAGACATTATCCTTGTGGAGAATGGTCCAGGTTGACAGATTGTTGATGTACCATGGACAGTTATTCTCCTGGGGCATTGCCCAGACAGGTAGAATGGTCTAGGACAGTTATTCTCCTGGGGCTTTGCCCAAACAGGTAGAATGGTCCATCTCCCTGAGTTCACAGTAGTGACCAGAGTGGGGACATTGGTACAGGACAGACATTTTCCTTGAGTTCACAGTAGCGGCCAAAGGGGGGAAAATGGTCCAGGACAGTCATTCTTCTAGGACATATGTCTAGATTAGAAGAATGGTCCCTACAGCCCATGGCGTGGTTTTCAACATCTGGAAGGACAGTCAATCTTCTAGGACGTATGTCTGGATTAGAAGAATGGTCCTTACACCCCATGATATGGCTTTCAGCATCTGTTGGGACAGTCATTCTTCCTGTGTCACAGGCAGTGACCAGGATAGGAAAAATGGTCCCTATATCACTCTGTTGAGTGAGTGACTTATGCAAGACACTCTGTTGAGTGCGCTAAGTCCAGCACATGACTTATTCAGCATCATGCCCGATTACTCAAATGGAGTATGGCCTCAAGAGATGATGCAGACGATGATATGATTTGATGCCAGGTTACTAGTTGATTGTTGAGACTATTGTACTGCATTATGATAGCTTATATAGCTATTAGTTGATTGCAGTGGAGACTGTGTGTCTCTGGACAATAGTTGTGTGCTACTGTGGTGGATGCGTTCCACTGGCAGTGACAGTGTTTCACTAGATAGTAGTTGTGCGCTACTAGGAGTGGTTGTGTACCACTAGATAGTAGTTGTGTACTACTATGGATCGACATTGTTTTGATCTATTGGATGGCATTGTAGTAACTGTGTACTACTACCTGATTGCCATGGAGACTACCAGTAGTGTTGAAGGTGTTTCCTAGGCTGGTGTGCAATCCAGTAGTGTTGGAGGTGATTTCCAGCTGGATGGATAGTGATGATGATGCTCATGACTTGATCTGTGTGATCATGAGATAGTCTGTGTGGCTATGATGATGCTACCTGTAGAATGGTCTGCAAGACTATGTGAGTCTTGCCCATACCATATGAAATGGATCGATGTGTTTGAGACCATTACAGCTAATACCTCCCTAGCTAGGAGGGAGTGTGGATATTATGGTAGTTGCAGGAGGTATTAACCTCCATGTGTAACCTTTGGCTAGAATAGAATATTCTGGAAGCAAGAGAAATCCTAAACAGATGTGTAAAAACCCTAGACGACAAGTCGGCTCAGTAGAATAAATTATATTAAAGTATTACCCTCCAGAAAGAGAAGACGTCCTAGACAAGTGACAAGGAGCACTATAAATAGAGGGTGCTTGAGCTCATTTGTACACACTCACTTCACTCACTCCAAGTATAGCACAAGTCTTGAGTTGCAGCTGCAAGAATGGAAGGAGCATCTTTTGGGGTGCTTCTTGGTCTCTCTCTCTAGCGCTATCAAGCCTAAGATATGTGCCCTACCTTTCAGTATCTCTTGGTGGTATTCTTGGTGGTATTCTTGGGAAGAAGTGCAACTGCAACTGCTGCAGTTGAGTATTGTTCTTGTTATGTGGTTGTGGAGACTCTCTCTCTTGAGCGCTACCCTTGGAGAAGGTGCGCTCTCCTTGTCTTGTGATGTTGTTGCAGTTGGATGGTGTTTTCTGGTTCCATCTTGTGCTACTGCTACAGCTAGGATTTATCTATTGGTTCTAGTGTGGCTTTCCGAAATCATTCTATCTAGCAAAGGTTATGGTGCTCAAGGGTGGCTACGTGCCTATGGTTGGGTGACAATATTGTGATATTGTCTACGGTTAAACGAGCACATCAAAATATTCTAACACCTCCTGCAAGCCTCTAAAGGCTGCATCAATCCTCCTAAGACATATACTCCACTGTGTCCACTCCCCCTACATAAACACTGTTGCAACCCAGGCATCCCCAAGTCAACTCAAAGTCTTTGTGCAAGCATCCAAGCTACCTTGTGTTGTCTACAGCCCAATTGCCTCCTCAAGGATGCAAAACGCTCCTCCTCCTAAGTTAGTCATTCCCCAAACAAGAAACCATCTCCATGTGGCCATCATGTAGAACATCACCCAAGTTGTCAAGAGATCTCCAATGCCCTAGTAAAGAATACTAAGCAAGCACCTAACTGAGGTCAAGCCACCACTAAGTAAGCCATCTCCAATGTGAAAATCCATCACGGACCATCTTTCATGTGTAAATCCATCACAGACCATCCAAGGGTTGAATCACCATTACCCCAAATCACATGAAGCACCCCCAAACATGGTGTAAACACTTGCAAAGTAACCCCGAAAGTTAACACCTAAATCCATCTTAAACCCAACTCTATCAAGTGCCAAGAGGGATCAAATACTTGGAGGTGCAAGTGTTGATTAATTAGGTTGGTTGTCATTGATGTCAACCCTTGAAGAAAGTTCGGTAGCAAATTCCGGTAGCACAAAGGTTTGGGTAATGGACCCAAGTTTGTTTGATGGATAATGGTATGAATTTTGATATATTTGCAGGTAAGACTATTCTAGATGAATAGTACATGTCATGCCATTTTCGGTGGTATGTGGAACGTCACATAACTCCTCACGGTTAGAGAGTTATGGCCATGTTAAGTTGGAGAACCCTCATGAGTCATCTAGAAGCCCCAAAAGGTCAAAGTAGTCAAAGTGGTTGCAAAGAAGAAATTAGTTAAATAATAAAGTGAAGTGATGAGTGTACTATAAGTCAAAGTGGATGCAAAAGAAATTATTTAAATAATAAAGTTAATGGAGAACTTACTAATTGTGGAAAGTGGTTAAGTTAAGTGGACAAGTGGTTAGAAGTGGGTTAGCCCTAAAATAAGGAAAGTGGGTTAAGATGGTTAGAAGGTAACCCCTTGAGGAAGCTACATGAAAGTATAAATAAGAGGCAAAGGTCTCTCATTTAATCACACTTGAGCATATTGAATATCTATTGTTGTGTAAGGTTTATTGCAAGTACTCATTGATATATCTGAAGTTGCGAAAGTCTGAGGTAGCACGAAGGGTTGACGGCGAAAGTTTCGGAATTACAGCGAATACTAAAAAACCCTAAGTTCTGAGGTGTACGCAGGCTAATAGGGTATTAGGGTGCGTACATATGCGAGTTGGCAATGTATTAGGGTGCGTACATGAGGGTAAAGCCATAGAAACTTGAGAAGATGAAGATGTCAAGGTTCTAGATTCTGAGATCAAGCTACCAGGAAGGTCTACAGTGATCAACTACATCAGATCTATCCACTGGTTCAAAATGTATGTCTTATTTCTATGAGTAGTTGGATTTTGATGTATGCATGAGAAATGGTTATGGAGATTTGAGGATTCTCCCTAGAGAGACTAGTGGTTGCATGGGATCTTCTGTATAAGTCTGATCTACAGAAATACAGTGTTGGTATAATCAATATTTATCATTGATACTTCTTGTTAGAGTTGAGGCACATCTTGTATTTCTTGGTATATGGCTAAGGGTTTCTGTGGTACATGGTTGAGAGCTTGTATTTGTGAAGTGGTTGATGTATTGAGAGGCTGAATATCAGAAAGGGTTTTTATGTCTAGTTCATGCGAGGATTATTATATTGGTTCATGATAACACACACTCATTTGGCACATGACTAGAAAGAGATATAGAGTCTTTGGGTAAAGGTTATGTATGAGAATGCATGCAAAGGATACAGTTACAGTCTGGATACAGTGACAGGTTACAGATCTATGTGAAAGAGGTTGCAGAGGGTCAGAAGTTTTCAAAAGAAAGAAAATCCTAGTTTCAGAAGGCATACGCAGGTTGCATAACAAATAGGTCGCGTACATACGCGGGCTGCATAACAGATAGGGCGCGTAGATACGCATGTTGCAGAACTACAGGTCGCGTATCTGTTGTATTTGGTTCATACATGTTCAGTTCAGGTACAGATTGATTGCAAGGCAGTAGTACAGATTAGCTGCAGGTCAGTGGTACAGGTTGTTACAGTGGTATATCTCACAGTGATAGTGTGGCAATGGTTCCATCATTCTACTTCTACGTCAGGGCGGTTGGACGGGGCAAGGACAGGTGGTTGTAGCCACCTTCCGGTTGTAGCCGGAGAACATAGGGGGTTGTAGCCTCCTTCTGGTTGTAGCCAGAGAATTGGGGAGTTGGAGCTTCCCTCAGGTTGTAGCGTGAGAAACTAGGGGGTTGGAGCCTCCTTCTAGTTGCAGCTGGAAAACAAAGGAAGTTGGTGCTTCCAATGAATGTAATTCTTAAAGACATATAAGAAAAAACATTCTGTAGTTTTCTCCCGCTTTGGGTTTCCACGTAAAAACGCCGATGTACTGTGTACATGTATGATTGCTCATTTGTTCATTGTTTATTTACTCTACAACTATTGGATAATAATGCTACATTGATATAACACTTGCATTTTATGGTTAAAAAGGATTAGATTGCTCTATTACTGATTCACCCCCCCTCTCAGTAATCCAACAACAAGCCTTTTTTATGGTACAAAAACTTGAGGAAAAGTTTCCACCTCAAAAGATTTGATCTCTCTCCACGCTTGAAAAATATGGGGTTAAGATAGATCTTGGCTGGTGGGGGGGGGTTACTAGTACCATAATATTTCATTCATATTATTATGTCAACTCTTTATATATATATATATATATGAATAGCACCTCTTGGGGCAATGATGGAGTCACTAAATACATCACCATAAGCTTTTTTTTCTACATCAAGTGATAAATTATTTAACTACCTTCTCAATTAACCTATATATATAGTTGGGTCATTTAACATTATTGTGACCCTTTAACATTAGGACTCCTAACAACATTTAATTGATATTGTGTCCTTCACTCCCACATCCCACATCCCTCATCCCTCTCAAGCCTGATGCAACCTCTTTCCCTGCGACCTCACAACCCAACACCTCAATTTCCCCCACAACTCCATCCCCTCCCCGTTATCCCTCACTCCCCTCATTTCCTCTCCTCCCTTTCCTCCCCTACCCAAGAGTCCCTTCAACCCCACACACCCGCTTTTCTTCTCGACCAACACACCATAACAAACTCGCAACCCCTTTGTGAGTTCCTCTAAGCCTACATCTTCTCTATTGATTCCATCTGTAGCACAGTTAGCCAACGCAGCTTGGACAACAAGAAACCAGCATGGCAAGGTCGCAAGTTCAATGGCATGTCCTAGCTTAGGTTTAAATATCGTTAGCACAGTAGAGATGCATCCCATGGATAGTCCCAAAACATGTTCAAACAACATGGTAATTCTCTTAGTAGACCCAGTGTTGTTAGCATCCCAACTCCACAATTTTTCCAAATTGATGGAATAGAGACAAGTAGATGTGCATCCTCTTTCAAATAGAGTATCAAAGGAGAAATCTAAGAATCTAATTCTCAAACAAATGTTGGTTGAAAACAAAGTGCAAGAAGCTCTCCACCCTGAGTGATGCCTTGCACACTAGAATTCTATAACTCAAGAACAAACAAGAGGAGATTTGATCTCAACTAGTAATCTTTAAACAAGAAATTGAAACTCATATTCACTCATGGGCACAAGTTGTTTGGGGAAGGCACAACACCCCCCGCCCCTCCCCACTGCCTCTTTGTGGTTGAGGACGTTGTGTAGTGTAAGCTCATAGAGGATCCCACTAGGTCGATCTGAAAGCTAAACTTGAAACTGAGAGGGCTACCATCACCTTCTCCCTCCCCGGACCCCTTGTAGGTTAGAGCCTGATTTCTCTGGGACAACCTCGACCTCCCAAACATTAGTCTCGAGAGGGTTTGGTTAATATCTGACTCCACCCTTTTCCTCCACTTTTGATCTTCATGAGACCTACTTCAAGCCCTTTGAGCCTGTTATCCCCATTTTGTCGGATAACTAAGGAGATCATGTCCCGAGGCCCTCAGGTTGCAGATATGGAGTGTCAAGAGACTCCATGACCAGCAGTGTCCACTTGCACAGATGGAGACCCATCTCACCACCACAGAGGTCAGGATTTTCAGATGGCATCCACCACACCAGCTGGCTTCCGAGAAGCACTGGGCCTTGCTCCATGAGGTACAAGTCATGTATTATGGTGAGAGTCATTTCAATATTTGAGGGATTTTGAGTATGTTGTATCTTAGACTGCTTTAGATTTCATGACATATGCTTGGACACTATGGTTTTTGCCCCGTTTCACCTTAGTGGTTGACATTGTGCCCTAGTAAGTGGTCTTCCTTGGGAATGGGTTTGCTACTAGGAAATCCCTTGAAGAGCCATCATATCGTTCCCAGCCATACTTACCATTTTCCATCACCTAAAACCCCCCATTTCCTTGTCTCTTGGGATTTTAGGGTGTATTGACCCAAGAAGGGGTTGTCCCTCATTCCATGGGAAGAAGGGGCTGAAGGCCCAGAGGGATTGATATTGGCTAAAAAAATAAAATCCTATATATAAACCTTCTAAATGCTTCTCCTAGGGATCCCCCGAGAAAGCAATGAAATGCTTCTCTGTAAGAAAAGGGGGACCCACAAGAATAAATAATAGTGAATACTTAGGGGGTTAGTTGGAGGATAGGTCTCATCACGAGCCGGCCTATCATGATTATGGGTATCTAGCAATATGAAATTACCATTATCTGGCCACCAATCCAGGGTAGTGGCTCTCATTTGCACAACTAAGAGAAAGGGGGTCTCATCACGAGCCAGCCTTCTCATTTCCGCAAGGTATTTGTGACTGAAACTATCATTATCTGGACACCACGCCAGGACAGTGACCTTCAACGCGTCCTTTAAAACATGAAAGAAACAAAGAATGGCAAGAGGATGGGCTTGGAAAAAGTGCATTGAAAACAAAGGTGCCACACACCCTCTACAAAGGCACCCATGAATGAGACACTACAACCCCTTGTATGTCATGAACCCCATGCCCAGTGAGTCTTGATCCATAACCACTTCATCCACTTCACATGGCTTAAAGAGGGATCACTTGGGAAACACTCCTTGACCTAGGGAAAGATCTACCCAATAGGACACCTCGTCAACCCTCCCATATCCAAGCTTGGAAAGTTGCATAATGTCTTTGAGCACTTACTTGTTTGATCGGGTAATCTTTGATGCACATGCTTAGGTGGCTCATTTATTGATTTGATTTACTCACCATGATATTATGACTTGAGATCCTTGGAGGGAGTGCTTATTTGTCTTTGCAGGACCTAGTTGGTGGACAGTTTTGGAAGAACAAACCTAGCTTGGGCTTCCATGGGGCTTGAAGCCCACAGGTAGGATGCCAAGGGCCCGCATGCCGGATGACAGAGACGTACCTTTGGAGGCCTAGAAGACATCATGGATGACATGACCTATCCCTTACATGCCAAATGTTTTGCCTAGGAGAGGCATGTTATCCCCTATCCTACGGATAACTAAGGAGATTATGTCTCGAGGCCCACAGGTCCTAGACATGGAATACTGAGAGCCATACGACTTGAGCTTGGCCTCGGAGGGCCCATCTTTTCTTCAGTGTATCCTGTCTATCAGTGGCAGCAACATCCATCCCATCGGCTTGATCCTAAAGTAGCAGTAGGTCTTGCTCCACGAGGTAATGAGTCTAAGTATCATGGTATGTGTCACTCTGATTTTCGAAGCATTTGAATATGTGCACTGAACTTTCCTTTGTTTCATAGCGTTTGCTTGGAAATTATGCTCTTTAACTTGTTCATACCTGGGGGGGGTGACAAAGTGCCCTAGTAAGCTGGTTCCCTCAGGGATGAGTTGCCACTAGGTGGGTCTATGAAAGGTCATCGTCCATTCCTTCCATACTTACCACTTTTCATCATTCTCCCTCTCATCTTCCCCTACTTTGGTTCGGGCATTAGGTTTGCCACACTAGTAAGGGTTGTGTGGGAAGAAAGGGCTAAAGGCCCAGAGGGTAAAAGTAGCTGGCAAAAGTTAAAAGCCAAAATAAAATCTTTGAGATGCCTCACCCAGGGATTCCCGAGAAAGCAATAAAAGGCTTCTCAGTAAGATAAAATAAAACTCAAGGTCTAGTTGGTGGATGGGAGGTCTCATCATGAACCGGCCTATTAGGTCCATGGGCATGTAGCGGTATGAAACTACCATCTATTTGGTCACCAAACCAGGGTAGTGGCTCTTGGTGGCATAGCCAAAAGAAAGGGGGTCTCATCACGAGCCAATCTTCTCATTTTCGTAAAGTGCTTGTGGGTAACGCTGTCACCACTGGTCACCACGCCAGGGCAGTGTCCCCCAGCTATCCTCTTGAAAAGAAAAAGCAATCAAACAAAGAATAAAAGGCATTGAATGGGCTAGGAAACAATGGCATCCATGACAAGGTGCAGCTCGCCCTCTACAGAGGCGCCCCCAGGCAAGACCTACATTTCCTTGTTATCACTGCACCCCTTGCCCAAACATTCCCCTACACCATTTCATGCACTTACATGACCTAGATTGGTCTTCACCTAGGAAACACCCCAAACTTGAGAAGGATTGGCCCAATAGGACATCCTGAAACCCTCTCCAAACCTGGCTTGTTAAACTGCATAACGTCTTTAAGCATTTGTCTAGGTAAAGGGGGGTTTGATGCACATGTTTGGGTAATTTGATTATTGGATGTGATTGACAGTGCTATGATCCATGTGACTTATGAGCCCATGCAAGGCATACTTATTGTTGTTGCAGGACCATGCAAGTGGACAGGTACATATGGGGAGATGATTAGCTCGGACCTCCATCGGGCTAAAAGCCCACCAGATGGATGTTGTGACCACAACCAGGGGCAGAGAAACACCAGAGGATGGCACCAAAAAAGAAGAATGACGTTTCCCCCGAGACACTCTGGCATGCCTAGACCCAGGGGGGGTGTCTTGCCCTTCCACCATGACATTGGCCCTTGAAGGCCCCTGATGTCATCATATTGACCCTTGACGTCATCCAGTTAGGGTTTGGCATGAGGACGGTTTGGTGCTAGTTGGCACGTGTGGCAGCTTTTGAGGCCTTTTTAGGCCTAACGTTTCACTTTTGAGGCCTAGTGTTCCATGATGAGGGCCTAACGTCACCCTAGAGGGGCATGACATCATCCCTAAAGTGAAATTAGGGTTTAAATTGTTAATTTTATGTAAAAATTGGATTTTTTATGTAAACTGGCCATGTCGGCCGTTTGTGACCTAAAAGACAATTAAAGGTCATTGTCGTTGTATAAATAAGAGATAAAACTCTTGTATTTTTTCATGATTGACTCATCACTTAAGTGTAGGTCTGAAATTCGGCCTTCCTTAAGTGTTCTTGGCTGAAACTAGTGGTGTGCACTTCTTGAAGGAGGCAATTTTTGGTGTATTTTGGCCATTTTTATGGGGAGGATCTTCAACTAGGGTGGTTTGCTTGATTATTCTTGGTGAAGTGGAAAATCTGCATTTCTTTATTGTGAATGAATGCTTATGGCTATTTTTACTTGTTTTGTGTCAAAGACATATGTTATTATCTTTTTCCCTATAATCTTCCATGTGCTAAAATTTCTTGAAAGGCACCTAATTTGAAGTAGATACTAGAGCCCTACCATTGTAGCACTCTAGTAACCCTACTTCCATTGCTCAATTGCATATTTTATTACATTTTGTTCAAGGAAAAAGAAAATCGCTAGGGCCTAACCCTTGTTACTTTCTAGCAATTTTCTCTTGGAAGTGGATTTTTGAGGCCTTGGGATACCAACACCTCTCTTATCCTCTCCACCCCTTTAACATCTCATTATCATTGCTATCTTTCCTTTAAGATTTGTTGCTGCCATTAGTGACTCCATTTACCCTAGAAAGGCACTAGATCACCTTCTACAAGTGGTGATTGATCAAACAAACACTTATACTCTTATCCTTGAACCCTTTACTAACATTTTCTAACCCTAAATTAGACTAACTCCTAAGCTAACTTCTTGTTGTAGAAAAACATTGCTATAGCCATATAAACATACATTAATTACACACATTTACCTACATAACTTGCACTAGAACCATTCAAAATTCAATTGTGACAATTGCTAATGAACCTACTAGGTAAGATCTAGTTTTGTGTGTGGTTTTCTTGCACTTTTGACCATTTAAATTTGTTGTTGTTGCAAAAGATAGCTACGGCCATCTAACTGCAGCAAATTCTCTGCAAAAGTGACATCAAGAGCTAGCTAAACATTGCCAATTTTTCTTGTGACAATTTACTATCAATTTGTCTAGTCAAAGTCATTTTTTATTGTATTTTTTCAAGCAATTTCAAGGCATAAATATTGTGGCTGTTGTAAGATATTAATTGCTGTTATAAACTGTTGCATTGCTGCAAATTCATAATCAGCTAGCTTAATTTATGAAGGTTTATTGTCTTATGAAGTACTAACAATCATTTGGTACTTGGAAAGTGCCCCGTTTTCCTTGTTGTCTTGTTCTGGGCAGGTACACAATAATATACATTTGCTTCATCCTTTAAGACATAAAAAGAAACCTTTGATTTGAGTGATCTGTGAGAGGGGAAGAATTTCCTTGTGATTACTTGCCTTAGCCTTCTCAAACCCCCCAGGTTATCGGGGATGTCTCCCCTAGGGTAATTTTGACATACTCTTAAATAGAAAGGGATCTCCTATTAAGGTGACAGTGATAGGTTATTCTCAGTTACGCCAATTCTGTATCCACTTGCCTTGGGCTTTTGGGCAAGTACAAATTGTGCGATAACAAGGAAAAACATCACTTCTAGAAGCTTGACGTCACCTAGAGGGCTAGGGTTTGGCGGTGAAGGTGTTGCTTGATCACATGTGGCACGTTTTGAAGGAAGGAAGCTTGAAGACCATCAAGAGAAGACTTGGATGAATGACAAGTGGAATTTGGAGGCCTAGCCATGCATCTACTACCCCAACAACTTCTTCAAAGTGCCAAAACATCCCCTAAAGGGGTGACATCCCCTATTCTAGGATTTCTTTTGTGTAAAAGTGAATTTTAAAGGTGAATTGTTTAATATTATTTTGTTGCAAAGGGAAAGATAAGGGTTGTGGACCCCTTATCTTATGTTTTACCCTTGCTAAGTGGACAAACTATGTGAAAGACATTTTGTATAAATAGATATCATAAGATCTCATTTTGAATCATAACTCTCTCATTGTGAAGAGCTAAGGACTGAAATTTTTGCTACCCTTGAGGCTTTTTTGTTCTCTTGTGCTATGGTATGGTGTCTTTTTGGTTATGGAGTACAGGATGATGATGCACTTGCTCTTGGAGGTCTTTTTCTAGCTATTTGTGGTGGTTTATCTTGGCATGCTATGGTTTATCTTGTTGTTATTTGGATTGGTAAGGCTAATTCAAGCTCAAGGTTAATTTTTCTAAGGCTAGGTAGGGAGTATAAGGGCATACACCCCTATTTTAGCTCCACCATAATTTTTAGCATAGAATTATTGTTTGCAAGGGTTTGCTAAGGAAGTATAAGGATATACACCCCTTAGTTTTAAACCCTAGCTAGGTTACTTGCCTTGGGGGATAAGAGGATTTATACCCCCAAGGAGGTGGTAGCTTTAGCTCTTTTCTTTTGATCCCATTAACCCATAATCAAAGGCACTAGTCGTTGCATTGGAGAAATAAAACATTGCACTGGTAAACGTGAAAGGTTGATGTTTTGAAGTTCTCTCACTTGGACATTGTTCCTTGAGCCCTAGGCTATCTTGCCTCATTGAGGCATCCTCTTTCACCCACTATAACTTGCTGCTGTTACAAAACTAACCTACAGCCATTAGGGCTGCAGAAATCTAACCCTAGATAACTCCTAAACTAACCCTAGGAATTGGCTATAAATTTGCCCTAACAAACTACTAACCCTAGCGCACTTTTTGAGCTAGTTTGAAGTGATTTTCATTGGCTGTTTTTTCTTTTATAAGGCTTGGTTTGCTACAGCCATAAGGCTGATAAATATCACTGCAGTAAACTTTTTTGTTTCAGCCTTGCATTTGTGCTAAAGTATTGCTTTATCATTGTTGAGTTAAGCTAGTCTTCACTAGCTTGTCTCTTGCTTATTCAATTAGACTTTTAGCACTTATTTTGCAGCCTTTATTATCTTTTATATGCTGATATATATCACTGGTTTTTGCTGCAATTAGGGACAGCAAGCTTAACTTGCTTGTCCACCTAACATACTGCATTGTATACTTGGTTTTCATTGTGTCTCGGGCAGGTATTCTTCTCTTAGCAGATCACTCAAAGCATTGGAAACCATAAACCTTTCCCAAGACTCATTTCCAAGTTCTCTCTACCATTTAAAATTGACCTTTAGGGGCATCCATTCATACATCTCATTTTCCATCTCAATTCCCCCTAGAGTCATCAGGTGTTGACTTTTTAGCTCGGGAGGTACTCCGCATGTTTTGTCTTGTATGCGGATGTTACCTTAATATTTACACTACCAGGCACATAACTTTGTAATAGTTTTTATAAAGTTGTTTTAAGTGGTTCTTTTATCAAAGTGACTTTTTAAATAAAGTGTACCTTCTATTTTTAAAGTGACTTTATTTTCATAAAGCACTTATGTAATAACATGAAATTCACTTTAATTTTAAATGAGACATTTTGGAGGGAATGGATCATGACCCTTGATCTTGAAAAAGGCAAGATCTAATCTTGGCCTTTGGATCTAGGGTTGGGGAAGGTGAAAAGACACTTCGGGGGGAAAATGTCATTTTCAGATTATAAAAGAATGCATTGGGTAGTGTGCAAGACACACCGAGAAGACAAGAGGAGTTGAGTTAGAGAGATTTTCTAAGTAAGCTTGAGAGAGGAAAGTGACCAGCAAAGAGGGCACATTTTCCAAGGAAGGAGGGCACGAATCCCAAGAAAAAAAAATTGTTTTTGGGCC
>ML797430.1:80861-92830 GCA_009831015.1 Picea engelmannii
CGTGTGATTTTTGGGCAAAAGGGTGTGATTGTTTTCCTTGAGTTGTGACAGGGAATATGGCTACAAGCATTAGATATGAGGATCGGTTGGATGGCATTTCCAACTATTTGCAGTGAAAGGTCCGACTGTCATCCGTTCTCAAGGAAAACAAAATTTATAGCGATGTCAACTCTGTTGTAGCAACTCTCGCAGCAGATCCTGTTGCTTTGGACTTGCATGAGACCAAGGAAGCCAAAGCTCAGAGGATTATTCTGGATGGGGTGGAGGATCACCTTATCCCACACTTGGATGAGAAAAAGACTGCCAAGGAGATGTGGGATGCACTTAAGAACTTGTTCGAGGCGAAGAACGAGAACCGGAAGATGGCCTTGAAGGCTAAGTTGCATGATACCAAGATGGGTAAGGAGGAGAGTGTCTCTTCTTATCTTACCCGGGTGGCTCAAGTTAAAGATGAGCTGGCAGTTGTTGGAGAGGTCATTACGGATTCTGAGATGGTGAGAATAGCCTTAAATGGCTTCACTAAAGAATGGGAAGTCTTCGTCAAGTGCGTGGTGGGACGTGAGCATCTACCAGATTGGAGCAGATTGTGGGATGATTTCACTTAGGAGGAGATCTGGGAAAGATCTCAGAGCAATGAACAAAAGACAGACAGAGTTGATGAGAATGTTTCTCTTGCGGCAAAGAGCAAGAAGAAAGGAAGTTTCGGAAGGGACTTGAGTAAAGTCAGATGTTATTGTTGTAACCAGTTGGGGCACCTTGCCTCTCATTGTCCTGAGAGGAAGAAGGAGGAGTCAGAGGGGCCTGAGACAGTTGCTACAGCAGCCATGGAGGACTTTGCTTCAAAGTTCGATAGGGAATTTTCTTTGGTGACCCTAGTTTCCAGTGTCGGCAGCAGAGGATTCGGAGGTGATGTCAGATGGATTGTGGATAGCGGAGCCTCTAGCCACGTGACGGGAATCTAGCAAGTATTCCTAGATTTCACAGAGATTGGTCCTGGCCGACAAGTGGTAAATGAAGGTGGTATGGCGAGAGTTGTACGTGGAGTTGGGAATATCAAATTCCAACTCGAGTTTGGGGAACTCTTGGAGCTTGATGGAGTTCTCTTTGTTCCAGGGTTGAGGGTTAACTTGCTCTTAGTCTCAGCCTTGGAGGATGTAGGATTTTGCGTATTGTCAAGAGGGAACATGTCTTTATCTACAGGCAGGGAGTGGACCCGATAGAGTTGCAGTTGATCGGTAACCGGGTGAACAGGTTGTATATGTTGAGAGGACAACCTTTGAAGTATGATTCAGCGTCGGATGAGGAGCGTGAGGAGGCTTCTGAGACTGCGGTGGAACCAAGGATATAGTCTTGCATTCCGAGAGAAGACAACGAGTCTCTTTGAGCACTGGTAGAAGGCTCAGCCAGGTTGATCGAACCAATGCTCAAGATGAAGTGAGCTCAGGGTTCCGAGAGGTTGCCAGGAGACGATCTTTTAGTTCGAGTTATGTGCAGGTGTTGCGGATGGCTCCAAGTTCAGAGGGAGCTCCTACAGAGCATAGTGTGATGGGACCAGATGACGGAGATGGCAGCGAATACATCCCTCGCTAAGAGGGAGTGTTAGCTTTTTAGCTCAGGAGGTACTCCGCATGTTTTGTCTTGTATGCGGATGTTACCTTAATATTTACACTACCAGGCACTTAACTTTGTAATAGTTTTTATAAAGTTGTTTTAAGTGGTTCTTTTATCAAAGTGACTTTTTAAATAAAGTGTACCTTCTATTTTTAAAGTGACTTTATTTTCATAAAGCACTTACGTAATGAAGTGAAATTCACTTTAATTTTAAATGAGCCATTTTGGAGGGAATGGATCATGACCCTTGATTTTGAAAAAGGCAAGATCTAATCTTGGCCTTTGGATCTAGGGTTGGGGAAGGTGAAAAGACACTTTGGGGGAAAAATGTCATTTTCAGATTATAAAAGAATGCATTGGGTAGTGTGCAAGACACACCGAGAAGACGAGAGGAGTTGAGTTAGAGAGATTTTCTGAGTAAGAGTGAGAGAAGAAAGTGAGCAGCAAAGAGGGCACGTTTTCCAAGGAAGGAGGGCACGAATCCCAAGAAAATATTTTTTTTCTATTTTTGGGCCGAAATATTTTTCTGCTGTGGGAGGCCGTACTCTACGGATCTGTACAGTCCGTACATCCGTACTGATTTGGCACGAAAATCGAGGCTTTTCGGGCAAGTTTTTTAGGCAGATTTCAGAATTTTTGTGGTTGTTTCTAGGCCGTATGGAACAATCTGTACAACTGACTGTGGGCATGGAAAACGAGGTACGGAGGAGGCCATATAGCAGTATGGTTTTGGCACAGAAAACGAGGCAGATTTCTGTGGGACAGATTTGATGCTGTGAGGTATTTTCCTTGGCTGGAAATGTTATTTTGCTGCTGATATGTACTTTCCTGAAGCTGAATAATAGATCTCTCTCTCTCTCGTTGGGTTTCCCCACATTGGGGTTTTCCCTAGCATTTGCCTAAATTTCTGCGTGTTATGGGTTGCTGTCCACTGTGTTATTTCCCCTGCTATTTTGCTTAGCAATGTGTATTTTTGCTTATGGTAATTTCTGAATGTGGGTTTTATGCATTTATGAAATTTATGAAGACAGTTATCTCTAGGTTGATAAGTGTATGACAGAAATTTCATTTGCTGATTTTTGTCATTAAAAATCTACATCGGGATTCCTCCCTTGAGGTGACTACCTCGCCTCTAAAGTGACGGGAACACCTGCCTAAGGTGACAGTGGGTAGGTGCTCTCTAAGTTGTTTCCACTTTGGTGTTTGGGTCGGGCTTTGCCCAACCTACAACTTGTGCGATAACAAAGCCAAGTGAAATCTCTTATTCCTTATAGACAAGATCTACCTAGAAGAGGATCTCACTAATTCGTAGGTTGCGAAGCTCAAGCACTCCAAGAAACAGGTTGTAGCAACACAACAAGTAGGTAAATGGGTAGTCATCTAAGATTCCCCCACTCCTAGATGGCCCGGCCTTGGGTTCTCCAAATGACAGGCTCGTTGGGACTCGAGGGAGGCAGCAGGGCTCAAGGATTTCAATGGGATGTTGGAATGGCAATAGAGCATTTTGTTCATCCGCAAGAATGATATTTGACGATCTCGGTTTGTTAGATATCCTCTTGGTTAACAAAACCCATGCAAGTCCTATTAGGGTGCTTCTGAGCATCCCTAATTACCATTGATTTTCCACTTGCAGAAAGGAGACCCAAAGCTTTGGGGGTGTTAGAGCTTCATGTAGTGTGGCTTGTTTGACCAAGGTATCTCTTCGAAGCAAGGTTTCTATGGTTTCTATTGACGAGTTTTCCAGGTTCACGTGAATCCAAATTGGCAACTCGGCTCCTCTACATAGAGACATTTATATTGCAATTGCTACTTCCTCCCACCATCTTCTAAGTTCGCCATTAGTGATTCAATTGGGAATCCTTACCTAGATTTGTATGCCAACATCATTCATTACTCATATGTTGACAACGTCATCCCCCTGGGTGATTTCAATGCCCACACCAGAGCCCGCCAAATTCCTCCCCATTATTGGTTTGAGGACATATCTAGGAGAGAGATCCAAAATTAGTAGGGCTTCACCGAACTTATGGTGGTGCTTTGGGACTTCTTATAGCTTATGGAAAGCACCTTTTTCAATTTAGCAAATCCCATGAGCTACTAATCTTGAACGGCCTCCCTTGCTTCCCAAATTCTATCCACTTCAAGTGCCTCCCCCATGGTGAGGATGCTAGTGTGCTAGATTATGTCATTACCATCCAATATATGTTGCCCTTTATACACCACCTTTTGCTAAGCCTTATCCCTTTAGTTGACCATGCCCTTCTTTCCTTCTCCCTCCAAGTCAAACCCCCCATTCTCCTACCCCACCTCCGTCGAACCCAACTCGAACAACTATCCTCTTTAACAAGGGGTACCCTTAGACCCTCGTATCCCACCTTTGCTAGATTCTCCCCCCTCCCCTCCCCAATTTTCGTCCCTTGCATCGGCCTCCACCAAATATCCTTGTCTTTCCTCGACCATTTGGGAGGCAACCCTTATATCCTATCCCCACCTCACTCAATCTCCCCCCTCCTCCAAACCCAGTCCCTATCCTATGAACTAGTGATACGACGAGGAGTGTAAATCCCTCCATAGATAGCTTTGGTACACCATTACTCATGTTCCCTCTTCCTACACTGATCTCAGGAAACCCTATCATTTCCTCCTTCGCCACAAGAAACACCTCTTCATCTCACAAAGGAGGTGTGAATTGTGTGCATTCCTTTGCCATTCTCCCAAAACCTTTTGGTGCACCCTCATTCCCTGCCACTCCCCTCCCCCCTTGACCTTAACCCCAAGTCTATGTTCTCTCATACTTTCGCTCTCTATGATGTCCCTGGGCAACCCATGATCCAAGTCATCTCTCCTCCCCCCTCTTGCCACTTATTCACTTATCGAAATATCCGAGAGGCAATCAAAATGATGAATACCAACTAAGCAGCAAATGAAGAGGGATTTCATGCCAAGCTCTTCAAACAAATCCTACACTCTCTTGATGATCACATTGCCAATCTATTTAATTATGATGTTAGCACAGGGTTTCCATAGACATGGTCTCATCACACTATTCCCTCGATCCACAAATCGGGTTTCAGTGTTGATCCTAACAATTGCAGTACGACTGCGGTCGGTCACACGTTCTCAAAGCTCTACGCTAGTGCCCTCCATCTACAACGACTTGAACAGCTTGATTGCATACACCTTCCAACTAGAGGATAGGCTAGATTTTGACCCACGCGTCAACCCATTGATCACATCCTTACACTCCAAGCCATCATTGAGGAGGCAAGACATCGCTCTTCGAAAATCTATTGTTCTTTTGTAGACTTTCGAAAAGAGTTTGACTCAGTCTAGTAAGAGGCCCTGTTCCAAAGGCTCAAAGACCTCTACATTTCCAGGACCTTCATGACCGCCATCATGCATCTTTATGAGTCTTCCCTTGGTTGCCTCCGCACAACACATGGGGTGTTAGATTTTATCAAGAGTAATATTGGGGTCAAACAAGGGTGCCCCTATCCCTCACCTTGTTTGGAAATTGAATTGATGAGTTAAGTCCTTCCTTCGTGAACATATCAAAGACGATGATGGATGCCTTCTTCACCAAGTTATAATCTCTATTCTTCTTTTTGTTGATGATGTGATCCTCTTGGCCTCATACCCAAAGGGCTTGCAGAGACAATTCAATGCATTAGCCCTTTTTTGTGATCTTCGACAATTGATAGTCAAACTAGGTAAAACCAAGGTTATGATCTTCAACAAGTCAAAGGATCATCAATTATTCTTCATAGCGGAGGAGATCGAGATCACCGGAGTCTATACATACTTAGGGTTACAATTCTCTTAGGCCTCATTTCAATTTTGAGACACGCTCTTCAGTCCCATGTTAACAAGGGATGTGAGCCCATAGCTCTACTTCCAACACCATCTCCAAGACATGTCAACCAAGATGTCTCTCATGGACACCATTATCCAACCCACAGTTCTTTATGATTAATAAGTTTGGGGCCCTTGTTAGCTAGAGTCTAACTAGGCCACCACTAAGAGGGTTCAAACCCTTCTCCTTCGACACATATCATATGTAAGAAAGCAATTTCTTTGCCCATCATTCTTGCAATGTTTGGTGCCCACTTCCTCTAGCTTGAGACTGTGTTCAACATGGTCTCATCCCTACATTGTGTTCAAAGTTTCGCTAACTTGGTTGGGGGTCGAGACCAATATCCATACCTAGCTTACTATTCATCGGAGTCCATTGCTTTGGCTAGCGAGCACATTGTTGGTTTGCAAGGTCTTGAATCTTTTGGCGTTTGTGGGTATTTCGATGGACCACCTCCCTCCATTCAGATACTCCCTTGATGCACCTGGCCACCTTTAACCTACTAGGCAGGAACTGAACAAGATCGCCCAAGACGACATATACATGGATTACATACAAGTCACTTGGATAAACTCACCAAGTGGGTTACGTTTGAAGATGGCCCTCTATGCAAAGAACTTCATGGAGTTGAGGGATGGCATCATCATCCGATCTGTATACACACGTTGTCACTAGATGCATACTCTTTGTACTCCTCTAGGCCAGTTCAAAGTGGGTTCGCATAGTGTTCGGGTAGAGGGGTGTTCGGTCGGTCAAATAGGATTTGCGAGTTCTGTCATCTTCGAGAGGTTAAGACAGAGGAGTACTTTATATTCCAAAACCCGATTTATTACGAGATCCAAGGGAAATTCCATTGTCTATTGAAGGAGTCATGGACCCTCTCTAGTTTCTTTCGGCATCTCAACCAAAGATGCTTAGCTTATACATGAAGGAGGCCCTCAGACTCCATTTCCATATTCTTCGACCACCCGCTAGACCAATCTCCACCAGGTCAATCACTTACTTTCTTGCAATGCTCCTATTTGCCAAGGGTACCTAGAGACAGACCAATGGTAGCCTTGCATCCAATTCCAAATTAATGAGGGCTTGAGGGACCATCTCTACTTCCCAGAGACTCCAACGATGTTGTTGTTCCAAATCTTCCACCAGCTATTAGACAAGTTCATCCAAGCCTCAATAGCAAGTTGCCTCTTCCAAGTAGTAGCACATTGCACAATCCAGATCTTCTTCCAGCTCTTTTTCCAAACAATCTTATATGCAAAGTTTTTTCCATGCCTCGGATGTTATGAGAGCTAGATCTAGTGGACCTTATTACGCTTTCATTATTTGTATTGTGGATTTTGGATCCACTCTTCATGTACATTTTTTTTCTAGATCTTTCTCCTATCAATGTTTAGTGTTCAAGTCTTAGCTTAGATCAATCTTTTACATTTTGGATCTTACTTTATTTAGGGGTTTACTTTTGTGCTCCCACGTTTTATTGACATTATTATACTCAACGGTCCCATTTACCTACTTTTGTGGTCATTTGTTGGACATTAATAAAATATCTTATTTATCTAACAACCCCCTTTACATGAAATAGCACTTTTTATTTTTACCCCTTTAATACAATTGCAAATTTTGTTAACGATGTCTCTCTTTTTACCAAATTTCCTTTAGAGGAGGCAGTACAAGTTATCAAGTGTGTTACTTATCCAAACACGACCAAGTTGGCAGAAGTTTGTCTTCTCTCTATGTTCTTTAGCTTTCAAGGAGAATTCTATGAACAAATGAGTAGCATAGCAATGGGGTCACCTCTCTCACCCATAGTGGCCAACCTTTTTATGGAGCAATTTGAAAAGAGAGCTCTTGACTCCTATCCCATTAAACCAACTGGACAGAAAAGATACATTGACAACACCAATGTAAAATGGCCACATGGCAGGGAAGAACTCAACAAGTTCTTTGAGCATCTTAACTATCAATCTGATGACATTAAGTTCACCATGGAGGTAGAAGAGAATGGGAGCATTTCCTTCCTCAATGTTCTGGTTACTAGGAAAAAAGATGGTAACTTGGGCAATCATGTTCCCACGGAGAAAGCTACCTTCATGCTAACTCACACCACCACCTTGCTCAAAAGATGGGTGTCCTTAACACGCTAGCAATAAGGGCTTTTAGAATCTCTGATGAAAAGCATCTTAAGGAAGAAGAAGACCACATAACCAAGGTATTTAAGAACATAGGCTACAAGAATATTGACATCAAAAGAGCTATACAAATGACTAGCAGTCCTAGATGCACATAACAACCATTCCACAATTAAAAAAGCATACGCCCCTTGCATTCAAGAGGTGACAAATAGGATTGAAAGGGTCTTAAGGAGCAAGGATATTCTAACTTCTTTCAAGCCTCTAGAAACCATCAAACATTATTCCTTTATGTCTCCTCTTTTTCTTTAACTTTTGAGAAGATCATTTGCTATGATTGCAACAATTGCAATGTACCTCTTTGTTGTTGACCTCATGTTCACGTGTTTTCTCGCTTGCTTTGTTTTTAGCAAGAAGGGCATTTTCTTAAAGATTCTCCTCTTCACTCAATTGTTTTTCTTCTACAATAAGGACATATATCAATCTCCAAGGATTGCAAAGGAAATTAACTAAGTGTGAATCCCTCATTTCTATAATTCAGGGGTAAACTATGTAATTGTAATAATATTTCTTTAGTGTCTTCTTCTTCAACTTTTATACCTAACTCTACTAATCATTTCATTTAGGACATCAACTTGATTATGTGACTTGACATAACTACACCACTAATCATTTTAAACCTAAAAAAATGTTGTTTCAAAGAGAACTTAGCATTCAATGCTTTTGATCCAAACTATGCATTGAACTCATCCTAAATTTCTTCTGATGGTTTTGATAAGTCAAGATGATGCAACCCAGAGTCGGCTATACCACGCCCTATGATGAATTTTGCATTGTTGTTCATGTTCTTCCAATCTACAATTTTATCTTGATGTGTAATTTTCGGCTCAATCCTGCTAACCATACCCATATGTTTTTATGCATTAAACAAAATTGAGTTTTGACTTTCCAGGTGTGGAAATTATGGCCATTAAATTTTTCAAAAGGCACTTCCATTTCAATAAAAAAATATCTCTAAGTCGTTTGCTAGATCTCTCTATCATACCCTGAGACCACACCTCTCTTTTAATGTATCAAAGAGATGTTCCATAACTTCAGGGGTCGAGCACTGAAACTATACATGGTGTAGGGGGAGGCCTTTTATTTTCCTTAGGAATACATTAAAAAGGGGTCTTATAACTCCTAGAAGGCATTCAATGATGTGGACCACAAGTCGAGCTTCTATATAAATCTCCTAGCCTAAGTTTTCAGGGTAGAAAAGTGAGAGAGCATCAGTCGCCAAGTTGACCTCAAATAGACGATATGTGTATTCCTTAAATTTGACGAGCCAAAATTATTTTAGGATGTGTACGTCTTCCAATCAGCCTAAATCAACTAATCACAAGCCTCGCACTAGCATTCCTATCTAAACAATGATGTTAACTTGCAGGCCCACTTCCTTTCACATAATGCCATATGGAAACACGAGTCAAATTTGTCACATAACAAAGACCTGAGGACCCTAACAAGATGGGACACAACGATTTTGCACACGCCCACATGACACAAAGTCTAACACCTCTTGATGATGCACAAACTATCCAATCAATGTGGATCGACGATGCAGACAGCATCATATAAGCAAAATGCCAAAATTTCCATCCATACCATGGTGACACATGCAATCAAGACTTGCCAATAAATAGCAGGCCACAAGGAAAAGGGAACCACCACGTATGAACAGAAGTACGGGTTACACCAAATAGTTTTATAAGCCTACCTACTCATTGGGTGGGACAAGTAGCAGCTATGAACATACCCCACTAACACAAGCCTTGACACCTCTTGAAGATGTGCTTATCATCCGATTAAAAAAAATCAAGGGACAAAATCCTTCATAGAATATTTGAAGGCCCACATCCAAAAATTATATTCAAAGACTCACATCCAAATGACTTGCAAAATATTAACCTGCTCTCTGATTCGTCCACATGCCTACCCTGGTTCAAGGCAAAGTCACTATCATTTCCGATATGCAGGTGCAAGGGTGATCGCACATAAACGTGACTTAAATAGCTTATCCAAGATTAATGGTGTATCATGCAATGTTAATGAAAAAAGCCCCTTCGAATTCAAAAGGCTCATTTTCACTCTAGTTTATGATCACCTTGAGCAATTTGAACCTCCTTCCCACAAAAAAATTACAGAACGCACCCCTCACAGTTGATCGTCAGTATTGCCTATGGAGAATTGGTATTGTCACTTGTCCCTGCAAGCTCGCCACCAACTTGAATCATGTCACATAATTACCATGTGAACTCCTTGTTTGAATTCCATCAAATCTTCCCAAAGAAGGGCCCTCAAGAAACAATCTTTGTTGTAATTGATGCTCGAGTTTGGTAAACTGATGAAGAAAGATATGGTGGATGCATGGTTCAACATTTATGAACTTGTAATTAATACAAACAAATTGATTCTCTTAGGTATGTTTCCCTAGGAAAATTTGATAAATTCATGGTGGGACAAAAGCCTCAAAACCCTTGGGAAAGTGACCTTCAAGTTGTAGTCAAGTATGCAAGTGTTAGAGGAGATATATATATATATATATATATATAGAGAGAGAGAGAGAGAGCTTCTAGATTAGGGAGGCTTCTAGAGAACAAGGAAGCTTCTAAAATAGGGAAGCTTATAGAGAACAATGAAGCTTCTAGAATAAGAAAACTTCTAGGGACAAGGAATTTTCTATAGAATGGGCTCAAAGCAACATAAAACTAACACTTCGTCTTTGCGAGGAATGTGTTCTCCACCAAACCAAGCTTGTCCCTTAGCATCTCGAATTTTTCCTTTGCTAGGGGCTTCATCCCAATATCGGCCACCGGTGAATATGTAAGAATGTAATCCAGGACCATTGTTCTCCTATGCACTCTCACTAGAAATGATATTGGATCTCAATGGGCTTGGATCAATCATGGAAGAATAGATTCTCAAAGATCTTAAAGCAACTTTGATTATCACAATGAATATCAATGGGATACAGGGCCTCACCAATCAACTATGCATTGGGATCAACAATAGTTTCATGGTGTAATAAGCAACAAGTGACAAGGGAATTATCATCACCTAAGGTAGAGTACATAGCAGTAGGTTCAACTTGTGAGATAACATGGTTGTGATGAGGGGTTACAAATCTACGTTTTCCGTAAACAAGTCCAACTCCCCTCAAGGTTGATGTGTAATCACACTCTAAAAGAACCTAAGGTTTCATAATAAAACAAAGTGAATTGGGACAAAGAACTATTTCCTTGGGAGATTGGTTGAGGCAAAGACAGTAGAACTAGTCTATTGTCCAAGTGTTGACTAGACAATAGATCTCTTCACTAATCCATTGGGAAGAGACAAATTCAATAGGTTCAAAGAGGCTCTTGGCATAAGAGCTAACACTTTTTCTCCAAAGGAAAACCTCGCAGCATCCCACCTCTTCCTCAGAATATCTAGATGGAGGGTAGCTCAACTGCCAACCACAATAGCTTCTGGTAACCCAATAGGACTTGTGTAGACTCGAACCTCAGTCGAACTAGAACCGGAGACCTCATGATGAACTACACCATGCAACAATGCATTCACACTGATTAATCTAACCCACTAGGCTTGCATAAGAGCTAACACTTACTCCACTAAGGGGGGGATGATAGGTTATATTAATGAAATAAATAACATGTAGTTTACATGTTTAATCATTAATGTTGTACTTAGGTTTTTGGTTGTGTTGACCACCTATCCAACTAGGGGGTCAACTCCATGTGCCATGAAGAGATGCATCATCAAATGCTCATTTGTCGAAGATTTTGGTTCTACAGGGCATTTTTTGCCCCAACACTTCTTTTTGTAACTGGAATTTCCGCACCCCTGCGTGGGTCAATAATGTAATAGGTCTGCATGGGTCATAATTAGGTCAGTTACCTTTGGATCGGTTCATTGGGAGAGTTCCTTTCACCAAGGGTTTTTTATCCTCAGGTTATCAATTGGGCTTTTCAGCCTTATTGATTTCCCTTGAGTTTTTCCCTCACACTTGCAATAATTCCTCCAAAGTGGTGAATAGCGTTCTAATGGGCTTATCCTCTGGTGACTATTATTCAGGAATGCTGTAAATGACCATGCAAGACATCTTAGAAGTTTCACGAATTCCATTGAGTCTAGATTAGTTTTTTTTAATTAATTAGTTTTTAATTAAATTTCCCTAAGTTTGGAGGTTTAATTATTTAATTAATTGATTATTTTTGAGCAAAAATTGTAAAAACTAGGTCCTGGGACTTTTGATAGGGGTATTTGTGCTCAAAAGAAATGGAAAGACACCCCCTACACCCTTGGACCAAGTTTCAGTTCAGTCGGACAAC
>ML797430.1:110145-122712 GCA_009831015.1 Picea engelmannii
CAACTTACTTAAATCTATTTGCATAAGCTATCTTAAGATTTATCTTGTTTATATGCTCTAATCCAACACACTGGATGGTTCATGCTTTAATGGTTTAGCAAGTGGATTTCTTTTCATGCTATTATATCTTTAAGGCCATTTGCCATCACACTAAAGTTAATTATTGTTGGATAAAGTTGATAGTGTAGGCACACATCTAATTCTTCAAGCTTTTCACACTTAATGTTTTTCTCTTAAATGCTTTAACAACATATGATAACTATAAGTGGTATAAGCTTGGATCTTTTCTTCTCTTTGGCAAGTTGTCCTTGCCCTTGTGCTTTAGTATTCTTTCATAACAAGCTTCTTCATGTTAATGGTTAAATCATGGTAACTAAATCGTTATTTCAACTTGCTTTTACTTGCTATACATGTGTTAAGTGCTTCATTTTTTATGCTTTCATAACACACTTAATAAGATGGAATAAGTTTCGGTTTTGACATTTAATCACCAATTTAAGGCATCTAAAAGTCACTTAAACACTCTCTAATACACATAAAATTCTAACCAACTGATATATGTACTTAATAGACTTAATAGGGTACCTTAAACCACCATCTTCACCATCTAAAACGGGGATTGAAGAGGGCAACGGAAGGTGCTAGACCGGGGTCGGTCTCACGGCGCGCGGCGTCCTTTCCATAAAAACTCAATTCTTAGGGCTGACCTATGAAGCTAGGGTAGGCCTCGTTGCCTCACTTCTTGAGCATCCAGCAGCTATTTGGTAATCGAGGGAGGAGGTTTTTGGTGAAACACCTAATAAGGGTAATTAAAATCTTGCAATCTTAAGAACCTTTAACTCACTAAGTGAATTAAACCTTGGGCTTAATAATTGTAATTCAATCTTTCATCTAATAAAACTTTGTGGGTTAAATAACTAAAGGTGTTGAGTATTTTAAGCATTATAGGACACTTGAGCTTTAATTTCTAAATCTTCTAAGTATCCTTGTGAAATGTGAATGTTGATGTGTTGATGATGATAATGCTTTGATCTCCTTTATATCCTGCACATACAAACTAAACGTGGTTAGCTTGTTACATTGTATCATGGTATATTTAGCATTCTTTGTTGTAAGTACTTGTATCTAGCAATTTGTGGAATATGTATTCTTTTGTAATCTTTTGTAATCATATTGTAACGAAACACCCTCTAACTCTAGTTGACCCCTTGCCCAACCTTAGGCACTAGTCTTAGTTGACCTAGGGAAAGGTTTTGCTTGACATAACAAACTCATGCATCTTGCATTGTTTCCTTAGCATCATAGGTTAGACTCCCCTAAACCTTAACGAATTAAAAAAAACTCCTAGAACTTAACCCTAAATCTTATCTAGAAACTAGGGACTACCCCCCTTGGCTTCCCTAGGAGTAAGCCTAAACAAAAGAGGTTCAAGCCAAAGTGACAGCATGGGCTTTGAACCTAGGCATTGTGCCTCCAAGGACACACTAAGTAAGCAGTACTTGGCTCACATTTGCAAGTGTGTATAAGGACGGCAACGGGTTGGATATACAGTCGAACGATCTCTCACTTGTATTTATTGTTATCTTTTGGGGTTTTACTCCAAAAGTGTTTTCAACTTGCTAAGAGAGCACTATGTCCCCTAGCCCCTTGGTAATGCTTCATGGACATATGGATGGCTCAATTTGGGTGGATGCTTGACCTTGGTTAGAGTGTTAGCATGGCTCCCTTACCTAGGAGGTTGTTACCCTAATCGGGATGATCACTGACCCATTGGGTGCACATAATGGGGGAATCGATTGCTCATTTAGAGGAGGTACCTACCTAGGAGGAGTGACACTTGACTTAAGGACGTTGGTGCTACTCCTCCTAGGTAGGTACCTCCTCTAAATGAGCAATTGATTCCCATTTACCTACCTAGGAGGAGTAGCACCAACGTGCTTAAGTCAAGTGTCACATGATCTCCTGTAGTTACCCCCCCCATGCCCAGGGGTAACTAGAGGAGATCATGTCTCATGGCCCACAATTAAGATGGTGATTCCAACGATGATGATGATCAGCATGTCAACTCATGGAAACCCAGCAACCCCTCTCAAATGCCTCTTTCAATCTTGATCAGCAAAGCTCATCACATCCAATCAACACAGTCTTTGAGAGATAGCGAGCCAGCGTCATCATGAGCTACATTAGTCCTTTTGTCATATGAAGTGTTGTGCTTAATATACTAGGCATGTGAATGAGGATCATTGGTTGAAGTTGGATAATGAATCATAAGCTCAAGAAGTTATGTTTTTTGCCTTGTTTCACCTTGGTGGCCATCATTTGTACTCTAGTCCCATGTTGTCACCCCCGAGGAAACGGGGTATTATTTGGGGGCCCTCACAAGGGTAGCGCTCTGTTTCCCCGCCATACTTAACACTTACCATCCTGGAGCTTGTCACAGTGTACTAAACTTCAATAATGGGTCACAGTTCATTCTCTCATGAGAAGAGGGCTAGAATGCCAAAGTTGATGCAGTTGCTAGTAAAAATGATAAAGAAATAATATTATGAAAGAAAGAAAGAAAAAAATAGCAAGGACATTTAAAATCCAGTCCACATTTGAGCTCTACCCTTTTTGTGTTTGCCTCAATCCCAAAGCAATGAATGCTAATGGTTGAAACCTTATAAAGGGGACTTGCAAATTAATAAAAGGACAAGATCAAGGCAGATTAAGGGGTTTGGAAAAACGTAGCGCCCTAAAGAAGGGTAACTCAAGAGAAAGTGCACCCTCTACAAAGGTGTTCATAGAAATGGACCAAATAATTCCATAAGCCATGAAGTAAGCCCAACACATTTCACTATCACACTTACTCTTGAAGGGTTTCTTTTCTTTCCTTCTTCCCTCGGGACGTATCCCTCTGCTTGGGTCTTTTCTTTCCCGCTTTGGTTGGCACACCTAATAGGGTATGATGATGGTCCTCCCATACTTAAGCTTGCCAACTTACATAAAGTCTTGAGCTAATGTGAAGTTTGAAGGAGATGCTTGATGTGAATTGTTGATATGGCTTCTATGTTAAGTAACAACTTACTTTATATGATCTAAGGACTCTTATACCTTGTGAACATTGGTGTTACTTGATTCCATAACTTTCATTGATTTGGATGCACCTGACTTGGTTCTTGAAGGACATCCCCTGTTTTCACCCAAGGTGTTGTGCATTTATTTGCAGAATATGGCACGTGTGATGTAGAGCGTTGAGTCATTTGATGGCTTGACATACTCAGACATGGACTCTCACATCTTCTGGACCTTGGACGATGGATAGATGGGCTTGCATTTGACAAATACAGTCATGATGGTACACATATGGGCAGAAAGCCCATACTTTGGACAGTGCACCCACACCCTACTCAACCACTTGATGGAGGACGTTGCACTTGGTTTGGGTTGGACACCATGTTGATATGAGATGCACCCTCTCTCCACCTTGGGCGTTATCTTCTCCACCTTGGACGTTGGGCTTTTGATGATGACGCCATATGCTAGGGTTTGATGGAGATGATGGGGTTTGCTTGCCACTTGGACACCATATGATGATTTGATGTGACATGGCACTCTTCCACCTTGCTTGCACCTTGGACGATGACATATGGCCTTGGGAGGCCCTACTTCACCCTTTGGAGGCTTGACGTCACCACACATGTGGCTTTATGATGGCTTATTTGCATGATTTATCATTTGTAGAGGCTATTTGAGGGGTCAGCCCCACTTGTTATCATGGATTAGTGTATTTTCACTTTATCATTGTGGATTATAGTGCTTGATTACCTCCTATAAAAGGAGGGAGTGTTTAACTCATTTCTCATCATCACAACTCCTCACATATTTTAGAGAGCTCTCTAGAAAAGTTCCACTCTACCTCCTTTTCTCTCTTGGAATCGTGTGCGCACTTTTGGAGTAAGGATTTGTGGATGCTTTTCATTTCTTTGGATGGATAAGTGTTGAAGATATGATTTTTCTTACATAGCGACTTGGATTGGTAAGAGTTCTTCTTCAAGTTGAGATGTATGTTGATGGTATAATGTGATAATTGCTATCTTGTTGCATGTTACTTTGTTCTAGTAAAACCCTAGGAAGGAACTATAAAGGTTTGTTTCCTTCCATACTTTTATTTGTCCAAGTTTGTGAAATCATTTAGAGACCTAGTTCTAAGGTCCATAAGGGTTTGCACCCTAGGACTAGTCTCTAGCTAGATTCAAAGACCTAAGGTCCATAAGAGTGTGCACCTTAGGGTTTTGATTTTAGTCCATTTGATCCTTGAACTAGATGCTCTAGAAGAAGGAAAATGGCACCTAGGGTCCATAACGGTTTGCACCTTAGGGATTGTTTTCTTGTAGGTTTTGATCCTAAGGTCCATAAGGGTTTGCACCTTAGGGTTCAAAGCTTCATTCTTCTTGAATATCTAATTCATCTTTCAAAGTGTTGCTTCAATACATTGCCCAAAGAAGTAGACAGCACTAGTCTTATTGTTTGTGATGCTTAATACTCTCAACACTCTCAAAACTCCTTCACTCTCTCAAAACAATCTAGCTAACCCCACTAACTCTGAATATAACCTAACTCTTAGCAAACAAGTGAGTTTTATTGCTGCTTTTATAAATGTTTTCTACAGCCATTAGGGCTTGATATAATTGTTGCATACTTACTTAATATTGTGGCTAAAAATACTCAGAATCATTGTTTAGCAATTGGATGTTGTTGTACTTGTTATAAGCTAAATTTTAAGACTTAATTGCTAATTTTCTGGATTGTATTTCCTATTGTTGTTATAAAATACTTATTGCTGATATAGACTGGTTTACTGCTGCAATTTTACAACAGAAATTGGTTTTATTTGATATCTATTGTCTAAAAGTGAATGGTATGCAATATAACTTGGTAATTGATCATTATATGCATTGGAAAGTTTCATGTCTTGCACAGGTTGTCCAATTACCTTATATAACCCATATCCTACCACCCACTTTCCTAGACCTAACCTCTAACATCTAGGTGACCAAGATAGGGAGCTGTAGGCATGGTCAATCTTGCTACTTGATCCCTTGAGGACACTAGGGAAGCCTCCCTTGTATTGGACCTCTTTCCTTCACTAAAACGAGGGAAGTATCCACTTAGGTGACAATGGTAGATACCTCCAATTGTTACACAAGATTGGCATCTTGTGGAAGGCTTTGCACAAGTACAAATCCTGTGATAATAGGTATTAAAGTACACTTATTGTTAGAATATAATGGATGTGCTCATTTTACCATAGACAATATCACTATTGTCACCCAACCATAGGCCGAAGCCACCCTCTGAGCACCTTAACCTTGACAGAGAATCACTCTGGAAGCAAACCCTAGGCTAGATAGCCAAACAAAGGGTAGCGCACCTTTCTCCAAGGATAGCGCACCAAACAAGAGTTGATCAAATAGTCCAAACCATAACCAAGAGATAGTCCAAGCCAAAACGTAATCTGCTAGCTGCAGCAGCTGCAACAGCAGCTCTCCTCCAGACTTGCGCACAAACTGGCTAACTGCAGTGCGCACAAGTGAACTCTGCAGTTCTGAGAATGCCTGCCAGAATGAAGACTGGCCTCCTGTATTTATACTAATTCTGGCTAGCTTCATGGGCCGACTTCTCATTCTGGGTACCTATTTACTCAGTATATATTATTTCTTCTGGCCAACTTCTTCTCTTGGAGGCTAATAACCTAATACAAATTATCCTCTTGAGCTGACTTGTCTTCTAGGGTTATTAGCCAACTCATTAGGGTTTCTTCTTGCTTCCCAGAATATTCTATTCTTGTCAGGTTTACACGGTGGAGGTAAATACCTCCTGCAGCTACCATAATATCAACACTCCCTCCTAGCTAGGGAGCTATTACAGGTAATGGTCTTGAGCACAAACATACCATTCACCTGGTAGCATCAACATAGTTGTATAGACTATCTCATGACTAGATCATGAGCACCATCAGTGTCATCAGTTGCATCATCTCTCGAAACCATACTCCATCTGAGTAATCAGACATGATGTTGGATAAGTCACTCACACCACAAAGTGACACAAGAGCCATTCTTCTAATCTGGACATATGTCCTAGAAGAATAAATGTTCTGAACCATTTTCCGTCTGGGAAGTCTCTGTCCTTTGATCATCCATCTAGCTGATAATCATTTCCAACATTGTTGATAGTCTTCAAGGCAATCGGAACAATATCATTCAATAGAACACAATTGTGTCTATCCATAGTAGTACACAACTACAATCCAGTGGTACACTACCACACCAAGTAGCACACAGATACTTGATCCATCACGTATAGTCACAATCAATGGAACACATCCACCATAGTAGCATACATCTACTATCTAGAGACATACAGTCTCCATAACAATCATCTAATATCAACCTGCACAGAAAACATTGTTATGATATAAACTGAATCATCTGGGCCATTCTTCCATTCACACCTGTGAGATCTTGGAAGAGCATCTGCCCTCAGAAGGTAAAACATCAATGATGAGCTATCTGGACTATTCTTCTCAAGCAAGAAAGAATAACTGTCCCGATTTCTGAGCCTGGACCATTCCCCACCCTGGGCCATTCCTCCGACACTAAACAAAGTGTAACCTGGAGAGAATGACTCTTCCCTAAGGAATGTCTGTCCTGATTGTTGAACCTGGACCATTCACCTATCTGGGCCATTCCTCCGGCACTAAACAAAGTGAAAACTAGAGAGAATGAATCTGCCCTAGGGAATGACTGTCCGGACCATTTCCTAAGGAAATGATTGTCTTGCACCAATCTCCAAAACGGACCATTCTTCGAAACTGCTAACAACTGTGAGCTTCGAAAGAATGACTGTCCGGCGAGGCAGACCAGTCTTCTTGATTAACCATCAAGAAGAGAGATTGTCCTAGACCATTCCCCATGTTAACCACAATGGGAAATCGTTGTCTATGGTACATCAGCAATCCCTCAAACCATTTTCATTACAAAAATGATCGTTCGATTTGGACCATTTTGCGAACTGGAAAATGTCTGTCCGTCAGAAATCTCAAACCACTTTCCGAACTGGAAATGAACTGCTCATCCTCGACCATTTTTCGAACTGAAAAATGATTGTCCATAAATCAATAACACATCAGTGCTCCCTCCCAACCTAGGAGTCATCTCTTCCTTTTTCAATAGGGAAGTCGTCTCCACGAGCTCCAACTTGAGTATACAAACTCTTTCATCTTGGACAGAGGCTTTACCAAAATGTTTGCTTATCTGCTCATCTATGGAGATATATATATATATTGGAGAACCACTTCTCTTTTCTGGACTTCATCATGGAGAATGTAATGCCTGATCTCAAAGTACTTTGGTCTTTCTGGAACACTGGTTTTCTCTGAAGGCTTCATATAGCTCTGATCAATATAGTGTGTCATTATTGGATTCATCTTTGGATCCTGCTAGCTCAGAATATCGTGGCAAGGGTCAAACTGGAACATATCCAAGTGGTACTTCTTCGGCCATCATGAGAGTTTGTCATGGATTAGCGATCCATCATCCTGAGCTTCTGAGTAACCATTCTGATACAATATCTCTGTTATAGAAATTCTTCATCACGCTTTTGTTGTGCATTGGAGGTTCTCCACCAAGTTGTCTTCTCCCATCTGCATACAAGGATCTCTTTCTGGTATACCTCAAAGCCTTGAGGTTTCTCTTCATACGCTCTTTGTTCAATTACTCTGGAGAACAGTCTTTGCATTCATTTGATGTAGAACTCCAACCATGGATAATGCGGATGATATGATGACTCATGTAGAGGTATGTCTGGTTTACTGGAACAAGTAATCATGATAGTCTTCTCCCTCCATCTGGGAGAACCTCTAGTTCTGTATCTTGTAATGCTTGCATTCATATACACTATTCTTCATCACAACTTTCAGTTCCTTTGCTTGATTGCTACTAGTGAGTTCATATCAGGCTGGTAATCTTGTGATTCTTGATACAATGACTGGTTGTTCTGGCTTCTCTTTCTTTATTGGAATCTTCATGTTCTTCCTCGTGTTTTTCCTTAGCTCTTGGGTCCATGGAGTTTCTTATATATTCCATGCCCTAAAGATTCCACTTCTTTCTTTCATCATAGGATCACGAATGTGGATGGACAACCAGGGATACTTTAAGGCTTCTCTTCGAAGAAGACTTCTTCTAAGGTTGAACTGAACACGTACTGCTTCTTATGGCTGCTACCATGGATATATACTTCATCATCTTCAATGGATCATAGGATTAGCTCCCTCCTAATCCTTGCTTCATGTATGAATGCATGCTCTTCTTTATATAATCGGCTCCCTCCATCTAACAAAGTCCATGCTTTCGTCTGCATCCTTATTGCCTTCTGCAAGGTGTCATAAGTCTTTCTCCAATTTCTTCTTGATTGTTGATTTCGGCTTATCTTGTAGCTTGTTACTTATGTAATAACTTTCACATGATTTGTTTGATGTACTTCATCCTTTCATGTGTTTTGTCTAACTTGTAGTCATAATGATAGCAATCCTTATCTTGTTGTTCTTTCTTAGGTATAGTTCTTCTTGGAACATATTATCTTCTAAGAGATAGATATACAAGATATGTACAAAGACTATGCAAACAAGATATGTACAAGAACTATGAAGAATATTGTTACCTTGTCTTTAGAGGAAGAAGTTTGTTTCATCCTGCTTAGTCTTCTTTGAAGGTTCCTTTTCTTCGGCAACTGATGCTTCGTGTGTCTCCTTCCTTTTCTTTAGCTTGGGACAATGATTCTTGTAGTGACCATATTTTCAACAGTTGAAGCATTGTATTTCTGACATATCTTTCTCTAGATTTGGCCTCTTTCCAAACTTCCTTTTGTTCCTGAATTCTTGAATCTTGTTGTGAAGGCTTGATCATCGTATTTCTTTTGAGGTTTCTCTTTTGCACTGATCCTTGATTCTTCTTGTGCACAGCAAGTCCAAAGTTCTTCAAATGTAGGATACTCCTTCCTTGTGTTCATGCTTGCGGCAAATGCATCCCAAGTCTTGGGAAGACCATTGAGTACTATATTTACCAGTTCCTTCTCTGAGATGATCTCTTCAATAGCTTGTAGTTGATCTCTTAACTGAGAGATTCTCACAAAGTATGACGTTATGTTGTCATCGTCATTCATCTTCATGTCATGGAGCTCATTCTTCAGACTCATTACTTGTCCAATGTTTCTGAGTGAGAAGTGGTTTGTTAGGGCATCGTACATCTTCTTTGATGAGTCGAGATGGGAGATGTAGGGTATCAAGTGGTCTTTTATAGAGTCCACTATGATACTCATGGAATTAATGTCACCGTTTTTTAACTTCTCCATAACTGCAACGTTCTGCGGTTCTTTCTCTTTTCCTTCTGCAAACTCTGGTTCCACGATCTTTCCTTTCACGATATCCAGCACTTTATTCTTGGCAAGGATGAGGTCAATCCTTGTCTTCCATGCTCTGAAGTTAGAAGCTCCTTCTAACTTGTTTTCTAACTTCATAGAGTCAGTCATGGTTGCTTTGGCTTGGTCAACCCTAGATTTGACCAAAAAACTCAAACTTGACGTCTTAGCTTGTTGAGAGTACCAGGAGATGCGCTAGGCTGAGGCGCACTGGTTTATCCGGAGATTAGGTCAATCTCTTCACTTAAGGTGCCTCAACGAGAGGATTAGGGTTTCTGCAACTGCACCTGCTAGTAACCCTAGCGGCAGTGCTTTGGTGACTGCTCCTGCTAGAAACCCTAGCGGCAATTCTTCAACGAGCTTAATATCCTTATGGATATGCTCTCTTCCAGTGGTTAGACTGAATGAAGGAGGGGTGGGCCCATAACCTGTTAGAATATAATGGATGTGCTCGTTTTACCATAGACAATATCACTATTGTCACCCAACTATAGGTCGAAGCCACCCTCCGAGCACCTTAACCTTGACAAAGAATCACTACGGAAGAAAACCCTAGGCTAGATAACCAAACAAAGGGTAGCGCACCTTTCTCCAAGGATAGCACACCAAACAAGAGCTGATCAGATAGTCCAAACCATAACCAAGAGATAGTCCAAGCCAAAACGTAATCTGCTAGCTGCAACAGCTGCAACGGCAGCTCTCCTCCAGACTTGCGCTCAAACTGGTTAACTGCAGTGCGCACAAGTGAGCTCTGCAGTTCTGAGAATGCCTGCCAGAATGAAGACTGGCCTTCTGTATTTATACTAATTCTGGCTAACTGCCTGGGCCGACTTCTCATTCTGGGTACCTATTTACTCAGTATATATTATTTCTTCTGGCCGACTTCTTCTCTTGGAGGCTAATAACCTAATACAAATTATCCTCTTGAGTCGACTTGTCTTCTAGGGTTATTAGCCAACTTATTAGGGTTTCTTCTTGCTTCCCGGAATATTCTATTCTTGTTAGGTTTACACATGGAGGTAAATACCTCCCACAGCTACCATAATATCAACACTTATATGGTACTTTTTCTCTTGGGTTGCCAGATGAAATTGGGCTGAAGGGAAGTGAAATATTACCGTTGTAAATTAATATTTAAGATCAGCCGTAAGGGTGAAAGTTCATAGGGAATAGATCTAGGAAACCTCAAGTCTGATGTGAAATTTTGGAAGTTGCATTAAAAGCCCAATTCTTGAAATTTCTACATTTATGAGGATCAATGATCAAGTGTGCAAGTTAATCACAATGTGTCTGAGAGCACTGGCCTATAATGTATTAATAATTTAATACATCAATAAATACATTTTATTTTGCACATTGTTTTACTCTTGCGTCTGTGAATTGATATTATCCTAAGTTGCACGATACGAGGAAATAGGTACGAGTTTCTGAAACAGAAACACGCTGGAAACGTGACCCCTCAAAATTTTGGAAATATATATATATATATATATATATATATAAAGAGAGAGAGAGAGAGAGTTATTTATAAATATCACATTATATTGAAACTTTGAAAGAAAATATTATGAATAAATGAACAAGAATATTTAAATGACAAGCAATGTTCCACCATCGCTTATATTGGGATCCTCATCATTAATATCACCCTTTGCCTCTACCTCGATCCTCCTGAGACATCAGTCAAAACCACCCAATTTGGACGAAACTACTTAATCCAAGCCTTAAAATATGGAAGAAAAAGTATAACATGCCTAACCAATGATTTTGGCTTCAGTGAAGGGTATATTTTTGTTAAGGCCATGAAAAAGGAGTTCAACAACAACACCACCAACATCGGGGTACATAATGGGTTTCGTGCTCTTGATTAAATGCCAATCCCATACCCTCACACGTGATAGAATCCAATGAAAATGTTGCAATCCTGCCAATCCTGCCAATCCTAAAATGCTCAAAACTGTCTACTGAATTTTAAATGGGATGTGAAATTCTACTTTCTCCATATGAAGTTCGATGAGGTTGTTTCCTGCAACATAGGTATTATCACAAGGATCATCCACAACAGTAACATTGATTCAATGAAACTTATCAATAAGAACCAAATAGATGATTTGAGAAAATTTGCTAGTTTTAAAACAATTAGATTATTTAGCTGCATTGCAATGAATCGATGTTCTCCTCATTCATAAAGGTTTGAACCATACAAGAAACCATCATTCAACCACATATAAATAGAAAAGGACAGAAACATAACAAAGAAACTTTCAGATATATATAAGATAATTTGGAGTTGTGAATGAAAAGATCTACAAACCTGAGTTCCAATTGAGCCAGTAGAACCAACAATAGAAAAGGGCTTTGGACCATCCCATACTTTTCTATCTTCATCTACAACTGCTCTTCCTGGCCATGCCGGAGGAGGTGCTTGTAGGGAACAGTGTGCAGTTCTTTCAAAGACTCGTCTTGTTCTGCCTTTTAAACTAATCCCAACTGCAAAAGTATAAACATTGAAAATTCAGAACATTAGGAAGTACTCTTATCCTTGATATTCTTATAGATTTATATGCAACATTCCGACTTTAATACAACTAACATATTTCCGTACAATTTGTTTTATATGAAACTGAGTTACCTTGTTTCCATACATTTTATTTTATGCAGATATATTACTGTGCAAATAGCTTTGGTCAAAAATAAATAGTTCTTACTTACACTGCAAACAGAATTTAAAAAACAATATTTGTATAGTATAGTAAGTGCATACAGCTAGCTAGCACTGTCCCATTAGAAAATGACCTTAACATGTGTCAATCTCATTTTACCATCCCTTACAAGACAGGGCTGGAGCTCTCCATATTTGAGGGTGGAGAATAAATGACATATAATTGGCATGTGGGCTTGTTAAAATTGGATATGTGATTGACTAATATTCCATCCTCCAAAATTTCCTTATTTGCATGTGATTCAAGCCTGCATTGATGAAAAAATTACCTTCGGCAAAAATCCAGAGAGGGTCCAGACATCAGGACATCAGAAACATTGGCGAAAAAATTGGCAAACCACAGCAAGCATTAAAAAATACAAAATAAATTATTTTTTTCAATTTTT
>ML797430.1:159306-193479 GCA_009831015.1 Picea engelmannii
TGTGCGATAACAGGCCCTACAAATGGTTGACCATGTATGAGAAAACCCATAGTTGTGGTTGGTAGCGGATTCTGGGTCAAGGACAGAAAGGTCGAGATCATGGGTTTGGGCATGAGCAGAGGTGGAGGAGAGCCAAATGGTAGCTCAGGGTCGCGAGAAGAAATGGTTGTGGGACGGTAACCGACGGCCGCAACAAGGGCCATGACGGGTTTAGAGTCTGCAACTAACAGGGTTGGGTCGCGGACGAGGAGCAAGCGCCTTGGTCGCGGGGGTGGGGGAACCTATGGATCCAGGGTCGAGGTTACACAATAGAATGAAGTCGCGGATCGATGAGAATAGTCAACGCGAGCAAGGACTAAGTCAGGGTCGATGCAAGCTACAGATGGGTTGGGTTGCAAACAGGAGGAGAGGGGGTCAACGCGAGGTGAAGATGGTTTGGGTTGTAGACGGGGGGAGAGGATCGACATGAGCTGCGGATGGGTTGGGCTACAGACAGGGAGATAGTAGCTCGCGAACGAGGTGACGCAAACTACAGTCGAAGAGAACAGAAAATCAAAGTAAAATCACTAGAAGATAAAAGGAGGATCATTCTTTTAGAAAAAAGAAAAAGAATGGAGACTTAAGAGCAAGGCATTATGGTTACAAGTTGGGGATGAGAACACAAAATTATTTCACGGGTATGCAAACTATAGAAAGAATATAAACTATGTTTGGAAAAAAGATAAGGGAGATAGTATCTGAGCTACAAATTTCAAGGACATGGCATTTGAAGGTCTAAACCATTTTTCCACCCTTTTCAAGGAAGACACTCATGCTACAATATCATAAGTGATTAGGTTGTTAAAATCATTCCCTAGCTTCATCAATGAGGAAGATAATGAGGCCCTGATAAATGAAGTTGGGAAAGAAGAATTGTATCAAACTTTGTTGAGTTTTCAAAAGGACAAAAGTCTTGGGCTTGATGGACTACCAGTGGAATGTTTTTGGGGTTGTTATGAATTTATAGAGGAATATTTACAAAGAGTGGTGGAGACTACAAGAACTCAAGGAAAAATGTTGGGAACCTTCAATACAACCTTCTTAGCACTGATTCCTAAAGAAGATAATCCCACAACCTATGAGAAATTTAGACCCATTTCTTTATGCAATTGCATATACAAAATCATCTCAAAGGTCACAGCCGAAAGATTGAAAAGTATTCTCTCGAATCAAATCTTGGGAGAACGATTTGGATTCTTAGAGGGAAGACAAATTCATAAGGCAATTGGGGTAGCACAAGAATGCATGCATTCAATAAAGATCAGAAATCAAAGATCAATGGTGATGAAATTGGACCTTTCCAAAGCCTATGACAAGGTAAGTTGGCTTTACATTAGACTTATTCTCATACATTTAGGCTTTTGTCACGAGATTGTTGCCTAGATAATGAGTTGCATTTCCTCAATTTCTTTTTTCATTTTATTAAATGGAGAAACAACCCCTTTCTTCAAATCAGGTAGGGGCCTCAGACAAGGATGTCCCCTATCTCCCCCTTCTCTTTCTTTTAGTAGTCGAAGGCTTAAGTAGGCTACTTAAAGAAGCAGAAGGAAATGGTAGTATAAAGGGGGTTCCCATTGGAGTTTCATGCAATATCACACATCTATTGTTTGTAGACAATATTCTAATTTTTTGTGAAGGTACCGAAAGGGTCATCAAGAAATTCAAGGGTATCATGAAGTTATTCTGTAAAGCAACTGGAACGGTCATTAATATGGAAAAATATATGATGACCTTATGGGGGATATCTGAGCAAGAAAAGAACTTTATTACTTAGTTATTTCCCTTCAAGGTGATTGATCTAGAATAGGGTCTAAAATATATGGGCTTCTATTTGAAGCCAAACCAATATAAAAAATGTGATTGGTAGTGGTTGATAGTGAAAGTGGAGAAGAAAATAAACACCTACTACAACATATGGTTGTCTAAGGGAGGTCGTCTGGTTTTGGTAAAAGTGGTTTTGGAAGCAATTCCAATCTATTGGATATCGTTTGCTCAGGTCCCAAAAGATTCTCTGGAAACCATTAAGAAACTTTGCTACAAATTTATATGGTCCCGAGACCAAAAAAAGAAAGGTATGGTGTTGGCCTTGTTACACCTCGGATTCAATTCAATGCACCTCATATTTTTTCGCCAAATGTGACCCATCACAAGAGCAGATTTCGTGCTTATCTTGATGATGTTAGAGCTCAAAGTACCATGATCAGTTGGGCCAGCATGATGCTTTGTAATATTGTATCATGATCAGCCAAAAGTGTGATCTTTCTTGTACTCATGTATTGTATTGGACCATGTTTAGATGATCTATGTAAAAGTGTTTCACCTGGATGGTAGCTCTAAACCCTTTGTGGTTGGTCTTGGCCTTTCCTCTTAGTCCCCATTTCAAGATGCCTTGCTCTAATAGCTTAGTTGACTATCCCTTGGAGATCATTAAATTGGTCCCATGTCGGTCATTTAAAACCTAGGTAGGTAAGCGAGGGTCCTGGGATGGATCTACTAGGACACATGACATAGAGAACCTTTAGGTTGTCTCACTTCACTCTATGTAAAAGTGTTGTTCATGTTGTAAAGGTTGTCATACCTATGGAAGCACACTCATCTTATGCCTAAGCATGGATCCCCTTTTATGTATTTGTCACAGTGTGGCCATGGTCTCTTGGATATGATTCTACAGTTGCTCATGTAGTTTCACGTTTCTTGAGGAAATTCACAGATCCCAAGGCACTGGCCACATCACCCAAATCACTTTGGGGTTATTTCTACAAGCATAGGTCACCTCTTAGCATGCCATGTCCTAGATCCTTGAGCGTTCTCCCCCTTCATTATTTTTGGACGCATCATTCACTTGATTAGGAGTCGTCCTCTCTTTTGGAGCCTATTTACCCCACAAGTGTAACTGTTCCTTCATTTAAGGCTAGACGTTGGCATATTTTGGACCTTTCTTCATTGGAGGAGCATTATACCATGTTTTGAGGGTCTCCCCTTACACTTGGGAGAGACATTGAGCCTTCTTGGACCCTAGTCGACCTCTTTTGGATGGACGACCTCCTCTCTTGGAGGGTTTATTGTACATGTGGCACATCTTTATTGTATTATGACTTGGTCTCTTTAGGTTAATTAAAATACAAGTCATTTTTGTACTTCTTCTAGGCTAGATCTGGGATAGAAAATAATAAAGAATAAGAAGGATATAGAAGCTTCCACTATAAATAGAGGCTCTCCTCTCATCATTCCATATGGTTGTTGTTGGCTACTTTTTTGAGAATATAATTTTGTTGAAGATCTACCTATTGAGGTTTTGGTGTCAATTCTTGGATCTCTCTCTCTCTCTCTTGGTTTATTTTTGGTGCATCAAAGATTTGTGTGTTTGCTCAAGACTACTACAAGCTTTCAAGATCGATCCATTTGAAGGGTAAGACTACCACTTGGAGGGAAGATGTTTTAGGGTTTATCCCTTCCTTCTTCATTTGTTAGTTTGTAAAGTGCTCAAATCCTTGCTTTGTTTTTCTTTTGGTTCCCTGGCAAGGGTATTTAGTACTTTATTCAAGCTATAGTTGATCTTCATGGTGAAGGTGCTTCCTTTGGGAACCCCTTCTTGTAGGACCTTGATCTACATAGCTTATCTTGATTAAATACGAAACTATTGTACCCCTAGGGTTCTAGTCTCTTAGCCTTAATCCATTAAGATAAGATAGAGCAATTCTAAGAGGGGCATACTTCTTGAACGCCTAAGCCCTAGTTGGAACAAGGCACTTGTCTTCTCCCAACAACCAACCATAAAACTCCAAAATTTAAATTTTTTATTTTTGTTTAGAAAGAAATCTAACTGAGAATCAAAGAAAAATCATAATTTGGATTTCTTTCCTAGTCTAGTGCAAAGTTCATTGTTTATTTCATTTCCTAGACTAGTTTATCAAGGATTTGTGCTTAATTTCTTATCTCTAAACCCTAAAAAGGCAAATCGGTCCTCTAACATTGTGCTTCAAGGTTTTATTTATCTTGTTTTGGGTTGATTTTAGGGCTCTCTCAAATCTGAAAATTACATAACAGAAATAAAAATCAGATTTGAGGAAGCCCTAGAACTAGGTTTTATACTTAAAAGATCATTTATACATAGACCTAGCTTCTAATTCATTACCTAGATTCTAGAATATTGTTACAAGTTTATCTTACATTTCTAGTGGTGAAATTCATCTCTAAATCATTTATAATTACTTATCATTCATTTGGAGTTTGTTTGGGTGAATTCTAGTGCTAACATTGGAAATCCTAAGAGGGAATTCACTCTTTTGGTTCAGGTTCTTATTTATTACATGTATATATCTATTGTGATCTCTATTCTAACATCTTGGGACTGTTATTTTGTTGTATATCTCAAGCCCTAGCTAAAACTTCCAAGACATCTTGCATATAAGTGGAAAATCTTTCTCTTGGATGATTTATTCTTCACTCTATATCTGGAATTCTGGGTTATTTCATCATTAAAATAGATTTAGAGGTGTGGAACAGCCTTAAGCTAGTCCCTAATGTAGCATATAATTGATTGGCACCTAAAGCAGACATTGTACCATCAATTTATGCTAGCTAGCCAATTTCATTCCTAGTGCTCAATAGTAGCTAAAAATGGTTTATTTCAAGTAGCCTTTTCTAAGTTTCATTTATTGGAATGATAATCATCTGAATGGAAATCTGAAGTTGTCTTTATTGTTCATCTTCAAATCAGATTTTGCACACACATCCACTAGCTCCTAACCCTTTCTCTTGAGTGGATAATTTGTGGTTTATGCTATTGATCCTAGATTGTTATATTAAAGCATTTAATCACTTGTTGGAATCCTTGAAGTTTGCATTGACATATATATTGTGGATTCATTGAAGTAAAGCATAGGCTTGCATGGTATTAATTCACTAAAGAGATTTACTCATAGATCTATCATTGGTAGATAGGGATACCCCCTTTGGCCTTTGGCTCTAGCCTAAAGTGAAGGGGATATTGTATTGAGGTGAGAGTGGTGCAATTCCCATCTTGTTGCCCCAAGTTAGCACCAGTGGTTGAACTTTCCATTAGGGTGCTAGTTTAGGTGGTAACAAGCCTCATGGAAAATGTTGGCATTACCAAAAGCCTTTGGAGGATGGGGCCTCAAAAATCCCTATCTCTTTTCAAAGGCCCTTGCTGCCAAAAATGTGTGGAGGCTAATTCAAGGAAAAGGTTTGTGGGCCCAGGTAGTCAAAGGTAAGTATATAGCCCCTAATACAATGGAGGATTGGATCAAAGTCCTATCAAACAATAGAATAATGCCTCAATAATTTGGAAATCTATTATCTATGCTTTCCATCCGGTTGCCAACTGGTTGATTTGGCAAATTGGAAAAGGGGATAAATTGCAAGTCGGTCTTGACCCCTGGGTAGGGAGAAAAGGTAAGCACAGACTTCCACTACAGATGATTCAATAATTAAGGAACAAAGGTTAAATCAAACTCCGACAAGTTGCACACTGGGAAAGGACCACTACTTGGCACCAATAGTGGTTAACCTAGGAAGAAATTGGATTGGGGGCAGAGTACACAAAGGAATGGAAAAGATACACGGACATCTTGATAGACAACAATGTTAGACCCAAGGACGAAAAGGACCAGCTGATCTGGTCTTTGAATCATATTGGAGCATCTGTTCCTAGATTAGCCTACAAAGCACTAGTGGAAGAAGGAAGAGAAGACCAACATATCTAGTGGTGGAAAATTATATGGAAATTAAAATGTCCCACAAAATACAAGATTTTTATGTGGCTGAGTTTATTCAACAAGGCGCCCACATGGAATGTTCTCCAAAAGAGGAATTTTATAAGGTCAGGATGGTGCTATCAATGTCATCAAGCAAAAGAAACTATTGTTCACCTCATGCTGAAATGTCCAGACTCCATACTGCAAGGAGTTTGGAAAGAGGTGGAAAGTTTAATAGGGAATGAGAAATTCTAGGAAGGTAGAAGAGTCTCAAAGAGGCCTTCAATACATGGTGCAACAGAAATGAAACTTCCAAGATCAGAGCACTACCTCTCAACATAGTCTAGACTCTAGGGAGTATGGCTTGCCAAAAATCTAAATTTGTTTGATGAAAAAGAGACACTTCCTCTCAAATGTGTTGTACAGGCCATAAATTATTTAGATGCCTATCCACAGGTGCAAGAAAAAACATCCCTCATAGGCAAGGTGAAGTGGAAATAAATAAAAATATTCCATGGGTTTTTTTCGATGGTGCTTCAGAAGGGAATCCCGCTAAGGGAGGTTCAGGAGGCATACTATACCTATCTTTAGATCACAGTATTTCTTTTAAAGCTGGAATTGGAGACTCGATGATGGTTATCAAGTGGATGCGCAAAGAAACTGCCCTCGGGAATTTTACATTACAACCCTTGTATGATGAAGTTCACAATCTACTTTCATCCTTCTCATGTGCATCTATGTCTCATATTTACAAGGACAGGAACAGTGTAGCAGATGGGCTCTCTAAAGCTAGAGTTGGGTTGGACCGAGGAACCTAGATTATTTCAATAATCCAGAATGGACACACTGCAAAATATAATCATGAATCATGGACCTAAACTTCAGTATTTTCAGTGTTTTATCTCAGAATTTGTATAATAATGGACTTTTACAGTTTATTGGATAAATGGTTAATGTACTACTTTGAATCATTTTTGTTTTTTTTTAAGAGGCTATGGATGTAACTGAACAGAAACAAACTTAATTTTTTTTGTGATCATGGATCGAACATAAGAATGTCATGTAAAGGGATCAACTGCACTCATGAATGCCATGGGCATCTGACTATGTATTTTTGTTATATTAATAAAAATACATATTTTTTTCCTTAGAAGATGCAAATATATCGTGACACAGTAAGGCAATATTATTGCCACCTTGGAAATCTCACAATATATTGCGATATTTGCAACATAGATATATAAGAAGTAGTGGATGTCAAATGATACAACAAAGTTGATAATGAATCCTAATATTTGTCTAGTCAAGGACTCGAAAGTGAATAACAAATACAAAATTACATCAAATATATAAAGTGTATCTCATCATAATGAGTCATCTACAATGATCAATCTATCAGCTAGTGATCAATTCCCTCTACCCCTTTTACAAGAAAAGGTAATGGCTCATTTGCTACTAGAAGGTCATGCAACATCTATCTAACAACTATCGGTAAGTGTATGAGTATCAATCTATGTAGAAGGTGGCATTGAACCCACCACATCACCCTCCTCAATGTCAATGTCCTCCTCCCCACCTAAACGGTTGTGGATCGTCCTCCCCTACACCCCATGACTATTGCTCCTCCTCTAACCACTTAGGAGCCTCCTCCATGATAGGCCTCTCAAACTCACTCAAACAATATGTTAATGTTTTCCAAGGAAATGGCATCCACACCAAGGGATTTCTCAAGCTACCTCGGTCCAAATCAGACCTACAAATTGTTCTATGACCCATGAAAAAACAATAATAAGAGGCAAGCAGCATGCACTTTGTGAACCCTTGCATAAATCTTGAAAAAAAAACTAGTTACAGGGTGGAATTTTAACAAATACCTAGGAAAATGAAAACCACAGATCGAAATCAATCCCACTCCAAGAAAATTTCTTTGATGGCAATGAAAATAATTGTTTGGCCCTCCTAAGATCAATGAATGACAATGATAAATTCCTTCGCTCTCAACCCCAAAAACTGCAAAGACAAATAACCCTCAAAATCCGATTTTGCCCCTTCATAGGCCCATTTCCCCTTGGATGACAATTTTTTCTGGTCGTGACGCAATACTTTCATAAAATCACGACTTTTTCTTAACAATTGTGATTTTTCCAAAATGTAGCGATTTAGTATAAGTCACAATTTTTTTGGAACAATTTTTCATTCAGATTTGGAGTCAAGAAAAATTGCAATTTTGCCGACAAATTGGCAATATTTTCATTTATGATTCAAGCATCTATGGTAGGCCTGAGGTTCCCTTATATATATAATACCACTTCCAATGTAATCATTAAGGATAATGCCAAACACATCTTGGGGGAAGGTGTTTAATACGTAATGGAATCAATAGCAAGGAGATGCAAGTCCTTCAAAGAAAGGTTGCCTTTTGAATGTCATGTATAAAATATATTGTCAGCAATGTAGGGTTTTTCGAATTGGATGTAACCATCCTCCACAATTTCCTTATTTGCATGTGATTCAAGCATCCGTGGTAGGTCTGAGGTTCTCAGATCTCTTACATACATAATACTGTTTACTGTCTCCCATGTAATCATTAAGGATAATGCCAAGACATCTTGGAGGAAGGTGTTTATTATGTAATGGAAGCAACAGCCAGGAGATGCAAGTCATGTTCAAACAAAAGCTTGCACTCTAGTTTGAAACTGTGATATTTCACTCATCCTTCCAAATGTGCTCTAATGGACCCTAAAAAAATAACAAGCACCATGCACAGTGTTCATAGTATTTATCAAGCATAAAGCAGCAACATCAACTTTAAAATTATAACAACTATTCTATCAATTTTATCCTTGTAAACTTGGCACCTAACAATTTTTTTGCATCCAATCTTAACCCATTCACAACTCAGCTCATAGTTCTCCTTCGGACTTGCAGTGACATCTCATTACTGATCTCTCTAGAGTGAAAACTGGGTGGCAAACTGAAATTTCCTAGGAGCAGGCCCTGTGCAAAATGATTAAAATTTAATACAGACCCAATTGTAGGGCATCAATCACTGGACCTTGCCCTAGTGATTGCAGCCACTTTTCATTCCCTCACAGTAACATTTTTTATACATGATTCAACATATAAATCTTGCAAAAATATAATCCACAATATATCAGGCTGTCAAAAATTAAAACAATCCATTGGATTTCTGACAGCATCTGTCCTATTAATACCCTCAAACCGTAACGTACCTTATGGTAGTCATGGGATGCCATAGGCATTCATAAGAAATGGGACCAGCCCATAATGTCCAGGACAGAAATAATGATTAATAAATGTGAAGATACAATGGATGATTCATACACAGTCAAGAACAACCATATGTAGTACCTAAGAGACACAACTATGCTAATAGACATGACCTTTCTTAGTAATAATTAAGTATAAGACTAGTAATTAGGTGTATTACATGTTCTCCTGTCTAAGAAAGCTCTGGCCTCAAAACACAAGGAAACAAGATGAAAAGATCATCGTAGCTCTGAGCAATATTGATGCATCAATACATCCTAGGTTGACTTTTATGGAGTTATCTGTTAATAAGATTCTCAACGGAACTTCTCTGATTATGAATCCAGGTATGCCTTCAGAGGTTGTACTGAAATTGTGATTCTTTGCAATGTATACATAGTGTCATCTTTGTTCAGAGTAATGACAATTGTTAACACTTGATTGGCCGTATACAAATTTCATGTTTAGAACAAGCACGAGTATTTTGGCAAGAATATCATGATGCATGTGGTCGTACAGGGATCCAACAGTGATTACAGAGATAACCCAGAATTTTCTAATGATTATGAGAACTCAGAATTAGAGCATCACCTACCAGAATTAGTGTTCCCTTTTGAGGTGATTTAACATGATAATCTGAAGCAGCTTGTGCACCTAGGTGTGAGGAGTGAATACTTGATTTATAGCAGGTGCTCCAGTGGAGGGTTATTTTTGGCACTTTCAAAATCTAAGTATGGTCATGTAGAGCACCCAGCTTGATACAACGATTCTGTTTTTATCCTTATCTCATGCGTTTTAGTGATATACTTAGCTATGGTGGGCACTCCACATATGAATAAAGTTGGCACTTTTTAATTGTTTATTTCAGCTTGCTTTTCTGCTGTTTTGAATTGGAGAAGGGCGCCTCCTATAGAGCTTTTCTTGTGCTATTTTGAGATTGATTGAGGCACTTGCATGGATCTATTTTGAGCCTAATTTTAGTATTTTTTCTGGGTGGTTTTCTTCTCATCATCATGAAAGATTATATTGCTACTTTAGTTGGTGATATTTTCAGCCTACATTGAGTGCCCCTGTGGACTTATCATGATTGTTTAGAGCAGGCTCCAGTTCCAGATTTGGTGACTTTCTTCCCATGATTTCAAGCTAAACTTGAGGAAAAACTTGCTAATTTGGAGGATTTATGATAGTCTTTCTTTACTGCTTTCTCTTGTTAATTAAGCCAAAATTAAGGTTTCTGCACCTTCTTGAAGCAGCAGTGGCCCTGGAATTATATTGTTTATCTTCATATAATATTTTTACCAAGTGATGTGCGTCTTTCTTAATGACCAATTTCAGGAATCTTGGACCAGTTGAGAGATTGCTTGCCAAGCAAGCAAGTTATTTGCTGCACAAGTAACTGGCATGTTTGACCTACTTTTGGACATGATCTATTTCTGGACAATACACCCTATTTTTGAGTTTGCTTCTTCTGCACTCAAGCTTAATTTTCAGCTTGACTTGCACTCCAAGTAAAATTTCTGCTAAGTTTTACTTGTTGACCAAGCAGTGCATTCAGGATAGGAGGGTGCATTTCTTGAGGTGGTTTCATTGCCTTCTATTTTGGGCCCCACAGGTGTTCAGTTGGACTTGACTTGCACATCACTCCACTTCAGTCCAGTGCATTCCAGTTGACTTCAGTTCGTTTGCAGTTCATGCACATGCCATTATTGGAGTTTACTTGATCTTGAAGACAACCTACTCTTGGAAAGGGGGGTGCACCACATGAAGAGGAAGTTTCCTTGGCATTCATGAGTTCTATCATTCTATATTTGACCTAGAGATGAGTGCACCCTAACCTAGGAAATGATTTGAACTTCTATTTTAGTTCACCATCAGTTCATGCACATGTTAGTTGCCATTTTGGGAGTTGCTTGGCCTTGAAGCAAAAGCTATTAAATGAAAGGTGAGCTAACTTCGTTCCAAATATTGGCATCACTGCATTCCAAGCAAAGGTTATGAAAAACAAATCGTTGCAAAATCCTGTCCTAAAACGTTGGAATCCTGAAAACTGATAACTCTGTTAAATTTTGGATGCGATGTGAAAATCTATTTTCTTCATATGAAGTCCAATGAGGTTGTAATCAGTCTCAAACATCTTGAAACATTTAATGACAATACAAAAAATTTAAGTAAAAGGGTAAAAAGGGAGATATAAAGGAAAATGAAAACTTCTAAGGATTTTATATTGTCATTATAGTTTCCATTCTGGGTTGGCTTGTATGTCAAGCAAACATCTATTTAGGGATTGAAGAAGTGCGCCCTACTTGGAGAATATTCAGTTTGACTTTTCCACTCGTGCATGAGATCTATGCTTGAGGAGGAAGGCACTCCACTTGGTTTATTCTTGGTGGACTCTTATGCCATTTCCACTTTCTTTTTCCAGTATTAGAAGGAGATGCTCCACTTGGTCGTATTTTTGACAGATTCGTGGGCTTTCCACTTGCTATTTTCAGTGCTAGAGAGGGAGAGCTCCACTTAAGGTTATTATTGGCAGCTCATGATGCTTTTACCTTGCTTCTTCATCAGACTAGGAGAGCATTGGCTTCGATTTATAGTGAGGTTCTAGATTTGACCCAATGCTATTCTTGATCTCCCTCCTATCTTAGATCTCTCTCTTATTCTTTTTTTTTTTGTCTATAAGAGAGAATAAAAGCAATGTATACAATCATCTGTCTTAATTCCTTCCATCTCCTTGCCATCACTCTAGTCCCTTGAGATCTAGTTATTGAGAGTAGGCACTTCTGTTAATATACTGGTTGGATTTCTCACATCCAATACCATAGTTATACTCTATTTAGTGTGAAGAAGTTGTAATATTCTTGGCTCCCCCAAGATCCTAGTGTATGTTGATGTGTTCCTACCTACTTGGAACTTTGTACTTTTCACAACTGAGTAATAAAGATATCATTGGTCACTTTAAATTTTGTTGATTTTTAGCATAATTCTAAGGCAAAAGTATAAAAAATCCTTGCAAAATAACAAGTTAAATCATTGATTGGTAGTGGAATACTTGGACACAACCATATAAGGTCGTTTTTAGATGTTTTTCTGGCTTTGTACTCTAAGTTTGTTGAGATCAGAAACAGAAAGGTGATCGAATGGAACCAAAATGCCAACCCAAAAACCCAAGTAAAAAGAGAAAAAAATACAATGAGTTTGTTGAGATCACAAATAGAAAGAGGTGATTGAATGGAACCAAAAACCTACAGTAAAAAGAAAAGAAAAAAACACTAAAGAAGTGCACTAGAGCTGAACCAAAAGTGTGCTGGAAAGAGAAAGATGCTCAAACATGAGTGCACTACACATGAGATACACAAATGCACATAAAAGAGACAATATGCGAACCACAAGAGAAAGCCAAAAGATGTAATGCCCAAATGCTTAAAACACTTGTAGTAGAGAGCCTTCGCTTGATGATCAAAAAAGATGATTTACAAATGAAGCTCGTGTGGTGTATTTATACCAGTCAAGTAGGTAGGGCATCCTCCCAAAAGGGTTATGGACCCATATAAGTAGGGGCACACTTCCCAAGAGGGTTATTGAGTCTACATATCAAAGTTCACTAAGTAATACCATAAAAGAATAAGTATGGCATTATCCATGATTACAAGTACACTAATGGTAGACATGAATGGGTCCTGGCCACAAGTATTGATTACACCAATAATTCCAACACCTCCCCTTTGAGTTGATGAGGGAGCCACGGAGAGAAGTCATTACAACACAAGATTTACTACCCCTGTTAATGTTGGGTAAGGGGCCACATCATCCCCTCTAAACTCCATATCACCCCACACCAACACGATTCCACAACTTAGTGAAGGTGGCCTTTGATAGAAGTATAGTGAATTCCATGTCGTTGAGTTGGACTGCTAAAAGCAGCTAAGTGTATAGCATCCAAAGTAAGCCAACATCATAAAGAGAGAACCATTGTAACATGCTAAATAGATGAAGGTACAAAGTGGCTCAAGTTGTCCTTGAGATTGAAGCAACAAAAAAATAGTACATCCAATAAATATTAAAGACCAACATCATAATGTGGAAAGTAGAGATCCATTATAATAGACTAAGACTCATCCACGGAAGAACCTATAAGAATTTGTGTAAAGAATCTTGTGAACCTATGAGTAAAGGCTCCATCAAAGAGGTGAGTCAACACATAGCTCTCCCACACCAAACAAGTGGTCATTGACCCATGAATGTCACTATGAACCAAACGTTGAGATGTAGCATCACAACAAGCCAAAGTATCCACTATAAATCCACCAACTTTGGGAACATAAAGAACATCTCCAAATGTGGTGGGGTCAAAGATGATATAATCAAATCTTGAAACCGGTAAGGTCCGATATGCATAGTGCACCGCAATATGTGCACCATAAGATGAATCATGAATAAGAAGCGAAGAAAATGATCCAAGTGGACCATGAATAGGAATTCCATCAAAGATAACATTTGTATTAGAAAGATGGTATAGACAATATATTGAAATATGGGCCCATGCACACGATCCAAAAAACCCTAAAATGAAACAGAAAAACTGATGAAGTCATACATTGATCAAGAGTTTGGCACAATAGATCAAACACATATGCAAAGTGCACAGCGAGATGTGCACTGTAAATTATGTCAACAAAATCATCCAGAAGATCCCTGTCACAAATTGTTACTCTTGCAAGCTCTTCAATCCCTTAAAGAAAAGTTGAGAAAAACTTGAAGACACAACTCTCCTATGATAGCCATTACATATAGAGTTCTTTTGTATCAAATCTACCCAAATATAAGTAGCCGAGTTGAATAGGGCAAAGAGCCATTCTAATGTCATTACATTTAGCAAAGAAGAAGGCTATGTAAAGTCTTCAAGGAATCCCTTACATAGACCAAAATAGGAAATAGTACCAACACTTCCAAGAAATTTGTAATGTATTGTTTTTTGTATTTAAGACAGAAAAAGCCTTACCCAAAAATGCAACCTAGAGTAATATTATTGCAAAGAATGAACAAGAAGATAGCGTTGGCTTTTGAAGAGACGAAAAAACCCTAGGAAGGAAAACATTGATCTTGTTAAGAGGGTAAAAATCCTTAGATATACCCAAGGAAACCTAGAAGAAAAGATAAGATAAGTTTATTAATGTCCAACAAATGACCAAACTAGGTCACCGGGACTGCTCAGTAAATAAGTGGCGATACAAGGTGGGAGTGTGAAAACTACTCATATAAAAGCAAACAAATTGATCTATATGCTCTAAGATCAACTATCTCAATGTCAAAAAGAGACACAATGCTCTGTGGAAAAATATAAGGGAAAGAGATTCAAGGCACCAAATGCCTATTGTCAAACAAAGGGGGATCCTCCTCTGAAGTCGAACAAACAACTCTCCTACCATCTTAGGCTGAAGGGAAAAATCTTTGTTTAAAATGTTGGATGGAGGAGCTAGATCTAGCCCAGGGCATGTCTCTTTGTCTGGAAAAGGCGACCCGTTGTTGAGAACTAGTGGAGAGGCACAGCCTATTGGTAAAGTGTAAGTTGTCCCAAGACCTTAGAAGACAACTCCACATGGGCCACCCTACCTACGTTCGGGCTACCTCTTGGGGTTTAACATATCAGGGGGTTGAAATGGTGTTTCTCTCTACCTACATCTTGGGGCCCTGATCCACTGGGAGCACTAGGAAGAAAAATGTAATCCTCTAAGTAGTGTATGGTCAAATGGGGGACCGAAGGATGTGCAATTTGAACATGAGTGTCTGTCCTAAGCATAATGCCAAGCATTGCTAGTCTTGGTACTGAAAAATGGTTGAGAGGGAGTTATGAGACTCCCTGAACGGGTAGTAGAACCGACCATATATCTCATAGTATCGAGGGCATCTGATATAAAGTGCTCCTTTGTCTCTATCTCCTATCTATGGAAAATTCGGCATAGACTGTCCCTTCACAAAATATGGTGCTCGGCTTCCCCCGAAGCTAATGTGAGCCTACTCTGAATTGGCCTATGGGGATTCTAATCCCATGCATCCAGTGTCGAAGCACGTAAAGAGGCCACACTATGAGGCCATCTCTAATCTCCATGAAGTGCTCCACATAAAAGACCATCTTAGGTCTCAAGACCTCAAAGGGTGCAATCCAAGTGACCTGGATGTATTTCCTATAAATATCATCCCTAATAACCCCATTCATCTCATGGAGAAGGAAATCTACCAATATACCAATTGAATGAAGGAAATAGGACACCTTTAAGTACCAACACTTTGCTCTCTTGGAGGGGGGGGAAACTAGGCAATGGCCTCAGAAGACTAGTAAGCAAGAGTTGTCAAGTCAAAGAATCTCCAAATATGCAACGGCTCTACCAGTCTTAAAACAATCCCAATCCAAAAGAGGTGTGTCACAAACTCTACCTAAACAATGAGTCGAGGGACCGTCATGTGGCATATGATGATGCGACAGAGCAAGAGGGTCTGAACTTTGTTGGTGCAAGCCCAATTCGACTCAAGCAGGCTTGGTCCCCAAACCTCTGAACCATATAAAACTTTAGGTTTGATGATGGAGTCCATGAGGTCCAGTTTGGATGAGATCTACTAAAAATGGTGTTGGAAACATTGTCTCTCTATGAGAGCAAGGGATCTATACCCCTTGTTCACTCGAGTTTGGAGAGCTTACCTTAGCTTGAACCTAGGCCCTGAAATCCAAACTCCCAGATAGATATATGCAATATTAATCTCAACCTCTTCCCCCCATAAATAAAAGTGGAAACCTCAAAGGGTCTTCTTCAAGCAATTGAAGATCATCACCTTAATTTTCCCAAGGTTGACCGTCAACTCTTGAGGGTCACAAAACAACGCAAGAGCATCTAACTATCTTTGTAGACCCTTGGGTATGGAGGCCAAGAGGACCGCATCATCAATAAAGAAAAGTATGGAGATCGGGACATGGTAGAGGAGACAACCACCCCCTGGTTGGATGTGCTCGTGCAAAAAAGCCTTTGGATTGTCTATGTAGATCCCAAATAAGGTGGACGAGAGGGGGTATGTCTGCTTCACTCAGATGGTGCTCCTAATGAAGTTTGATAACCAGTGTGATGTACGAAGGTGACCAAGGACTGCCTCATAGAGTCATACTGGCAACTAAAAAGATCTCTAAGACTCCAATGTCTCTTAGCCTATGAAACATGGCTTCCCTCAAGACTAATTCAAAGGGTTTTCATTAGTCTATAAAACAACAAAAGACTTTTCAAGAGCGATGTCTTGCCTCCTCAATGACAGCCTGCAAGGTGAGCGTATGATCTATTGTCTGATACCCTAGTTTGAAACCTACATGTTCCCTCCCTCAAAAGTCTCTTCTCTTGAGCTCTTTAGATCACTGCAAATGAAGGGTAGTGGCGTAGAGCTTCAAGAATGTGTCCCCCACCATGATTGTCTTGTAGTTATTCAGATTTGCATTAGAGCCTGATTTATGAGGAGAAGGGAAGCACAACCCTTGTAAAAGTATAAAACCCTGAAAGAAGAGATTCAAACTCACAGCGAAGTAGGTGATGACAAGAAAACTTTAGACAAAATGCTAAAATGAGCCCTAAATCATGTCGGAAACCTTGGTTCTGTAATCATGAAAAATAGTGATGCTACTAGCCGATAGCTCCGAAACGATGACTAAAATAATACTGAAATAAATCAACAAATACCCCTAATGTCAAGCGCACTTATCCCAATGGCCCAGAACATTGTAATTAGTGTAGAAAACGGGCACAAACAGCCCTAATAAAGTGCCTTTCCAGCTAGCAAATACACAATGAAACAACCTTGATATTCCTCCATTTAGGGTTTTTTCTGCATGCCAAATCTGATCACAGAAATATCACCATGAACAGCCAAGAAAAAAAACTTAGAACGGAAACAAAGTGAGTAGGAAAGGTTCAAAGTAGAAGGCCATATTGGGGCCAAAAGTTTTTTTTTCGGAGGGGGGTTCCAAGTAATTAGGATAAACTATCAATAGATTTCCTCTTTGATCACTTTATTAATCTTTCCTTTTCAAAGGGAGAAGGCTGCTAGGGGTGTCTAGAGAATATTTGTAGGGGGGAGATGCTCAATAGAGATGTCGATGGAATGAAGAAGCAAAGAATTATCTAAGAACTAGCATTGCCTACACCCTGGGAGATTCATGGAAGCAATATCCTCTAAGGAACAAAGGGCCAAATACAAGTACCTCCCCCATCCTGCAATTGAATCACCTAAAGTACGAATCCTATGAAGTTAGGTGATAAGCTTCAATAAGCTCTCATTGTGCAAGGATGGGCATCAAACTTGACTTGGATAATAACCTAAGGTGGCGGTGGTCCAAGGGATGATACATCAAAGCATGATGGATTGGACTCTATCCAATCATACCCAATCAATTAGTTGCAAATTGGATCCCCAAACCTCATAACCATAGAGAACAATGGATTTGATAGTTGTATCAAATAGATGCATCTTCAAGGATATGTCCTTAAAATGTATAAGGAAACATTTGTGCTCAAGCATGAAAAGAGATGCAAACCCCTTACTAAATTTGGGCTATGAGGCAAGCCTCAAAGTTAAATTTAGGACTAGTAAATTGAACCACCAAATAAGTATATTTTGTAGCAATATCCACCTACCCCCCTTTGAAGAAGAAATTAAAATTTGAAAGAGTGCTTTTAAAGATATTAAAGATCATAACCTTAGTAAACCTTAGTTTTACTAAGGTTCACCTCAAGCTGCCTACAGTGACAAAAGTTGGCGAGGACATCAAGTTGCCTTTGTAGACCCTTAGGGGAGGATGCTACAAGGACCACATCGTCTAAAAAACAAGAGTAATGAAATCAAAACGTGATCTAAGGGTAATGAAATCAAAACGTGATCTAAGGGGAAACCATCATCTATAAGTGTGTTATCCTGGATTTACTCCTCAAGTTCATGGGGACAGGGGGAATATTTGTGAAACCCATGATACTCTTGATGCAGTCAGCGAGTCCCTAGTTGTACAATACCAACCCACAACAATGTCATGGAGTCACATAATAGCAACAATGAGAGACTCAGAGATGCCAATATAAAGCAATCTTTGAACCGGTGACTCTTCAAATATCTTTGTGGAACCAATGACTATGGAATCAAATTTAGTGGGAGTTCAAAAGATGCTTTAAAGCTAGATGGTTGTCGTGATCAACTTCTAGATATTGTTTCGTGCTAAGTGAAGGTATAATTTCATGAGCTAGTAAGAAGCAGTGCCAACTATTTCACTATCAAGTGCTAAAGCAGAATATCTAGCATCATGTCAATGCACAAACTTCAAAGGAGTTGGTCTAGTTGAGTAGGTTGCTGGATGATATTGATATTTCTCATCTGCAGCCCATGATGCAAAAGTGTAATAATTAGAGTTGCATAGTATTTATAGAGAATCCAAAGAGTTCCATGCCAGGGCAAAGCATATAGTAAGTAATACCATTTCATTTCAGAGAAAGTTGAAGAGGACAAAGTACAATTGCAATAATGTGAGATGAAGAAAATGGTGGCCGATGCACTTACAAATGTATTGCCAAAGGACATATGTATTGCCAAAGGACCAAGATCCAGTAGTGCAGAAATTTATTCAACTTGGTGAAAAATACACAAACTTAGTGCAATACGTGATAACCTAAATGGGACTGTTAGAATAGGTAGTCTAATCATCTATTTGCATCGTAACTCCCATGTAATTATGGTCCCATGTAATCATGATTTTAACTCTTACGTAGCAACGTGGTATTGTAACTTCCATGTAATCATGTCAAATCACCAAGTGGACTTCTCATGATTGCATATTCATAATCCTCTTGCACAGTGGAGAGATATGTAAGGCTTCATCTGTGCATGGAATATCCTTTCTTTATTAAACCAAATCCAACACAATTGGATGTCATCGGATTTTTTGGTGAGTGACAAACTTGCTCCGCATAGCATACAACAAATGCTGCGCGTTCAACATTTAGAGAAAAGCTTAAACAGCCAAAATGAGTCTGCAATGGATCTCACCCAGCAAGAAAGAACTGGTGGACGAAACGCACCAAGGCCGGCAAAACTATTCCAGAAGGGAGTCACGATAACTAACGTTGCTCAAAGCCCGAGCCCCCGTAGCAGCCTGCCAGCACGTGGACCATATTGTGTCCGCATGTGGTGAATTCACAGGGGAACCCACTTGGCCTAAATAGTAATCGATAATCTATCTGATGCAAACAACAAAAAATATATGCAGATTTCCAATGCGGTAGAAAAGCCATGTCCCGGACAAGTTATCAGTTCAAAGTTAGCGCGACCTGAGAGTAATCTAATTGTATGATGGGCTATTTTGGGCACATGCTTCCATTACATTCTTAACAAAATTGACCCTGATTAACATCTAATGTACATAACATGACACAGAAAACAGAATAGAAAAGCAGCACAGTTGACAAATGGGCATGAAGAAATACATACTTGGTTTTAGCTTTTTTGACCCAGTGAAGATGGCAGAGTCGGAGGAAGCCAATCCAGGTGCAGGTATGGAGTCCGCCAGATGCACAGAAAATCTGCCCAGCTGAATCGTCACTGCCATGTCAAATACTTGTTTCTTTCAGAGAGAGAAGCGTTATAAAGACAAGCTCTGTAACTGCAAAGATAACGCCGATGGAGGGAGGAGGCTTATTCCTATTACTACTAATACTACTATGGAGTGGGAAGAGGAGGATAAGACAAGAGGAATCAAGGAAAGGGAAGGAACTAGTAATACTACTTTCGAGTTGGAAGAGGAGGATAAGACAAGAGGAATCAACCAATGAAGGAAGGAAATGGGACGCAGTGCAGGATGCCATCAGCCTACGCTAAACTCCAAAATATAAGGATATATTTCCCCATGGCTACCCAATTCAACTATCTCCACATTTTCCATGTACTGTTGTTGTATATGTGTCATTCATATATATATATATAATTAATATAATTAATGGTGGTGACTTGCAGATTCATATATATATATATAATTAATGGTGGTGACTTGCAACAAGGCTATTAGGTAGTATATACCTGCCGAATATAATAATGAAAGTATTGTTTAAGGAGATAGGGAGAGGAGTAGACAAGAAATGACTAGATGGCAGAAATATTTATTACATTTACATTGGGGGAAGTGAAGGCAGCAATAAGACTTCAAAGTTTTTGGCCAATAAGATATCACATAAATGACATTTAAAATTTAAAATTAATCATTATTTTTTAAAACTTTAGATAAAGGGGTGTATATTTTATGGTCAACCATGAACTAATAAAAAGTCAAACCTAATTCAACACTATATACCATGCCTATTGGCAGGTATAATATACCATGCCTATCGGCAGGTATAATAATAAGTGTGTTTCTCACTTAGGACTTATGACACGCCACTAAAGGTAAAGGTAGTGGGGCTTCCCTTTATAGAGATGACAAGGCAAGGCAACGTAAAGAATCTGAATTATGAAGGAAAATGGGATGATCATGTTAGCTCTGTATATTGATCTCCCCTCGAATGAGCATGCTCATTTTTCAATAGAGGCCTTTGGACTCGTTTGGCCATTGAACTCACATGGTTCATGCCTTTTGAGCATGCATATCCCCAACATTTTCAACTATAAAATTATCATGTTTTTTTCCCATCTCTTTCATTTTGTCTCATCAACCCTCCCCCTTCTCATAAGTCGCTTTCACACATCCCCCTGGCATTTTCTTTGATCAAACATTGATGTTTCCATCATTTTCTTTTGTATATCATTTTGTGAAAATATTATCTTTATCTCTTCATTGGATAATTATTAGTCCCCAAGGGGACTCTAGCAATCGAATGGAATCGGATTCTATCAATGGATTCGATGTTGACTTGATATTAGTTGATCGTTGATTAAAAAAATTTACAATATTTTCAAAGTTTAACATTATATAATGAATTTTATTATTTATTTTAAATATCTAAATTTATTTATCTTACATACTATTGGTCGATTGATTTAGGGTGTTATTGTAATACCGACGGCTGCAAAAATATATTTTTTTTAAATATTAAAGTTCATACCTCTACCTCCGTAAGAATGATTGTCGATTGATTTAAGGTGTTATTGCAGTGCGTTTACGCTAAGTCTGCAGCTGGTTTAGCTCATAGTACTTTTACGCTAAGTCTGCAGCTAGTCTACATATAGACTGAGCGCACTAAATAATTTAGGGCTTTAACGTGTTTACTACCGGCCATTCCATTCAACACTTTATTTAATAACGTCTTGGTCCTATCTGAATCACCCAATCTGTGCTTACCACCAACCATCCATCACATGGTCTCAGCATGCTTGAACCGAACTTCATACCCTGTCGCGGTTAAGCTCAAGCTGGAGGATTACCTCTATCTAATTCATTAGTGTTAGGTGGAAGTCTTTGGAGTATCGTGGTTTATTCGTTCTGAGAAAGGTATTGTCTTGATTTATGTTTTCATGGAGCCTGGATTCTAGTGTTCTCTCTGGTAGGTTCAGGAGTTCTTCCTCCTACGTTGTATCTCTTTATTAGTTTCACAATGTTGAGTGCATTTGCCTTCCAAAACTCTCACCCTGTGTTTTATCTTCTCTGGAACATATCGCGGACCCTTATTGTTTTTAACTTCCACCATTAAACCTTTGTTTCCCTTGGAACTAAGTTATCTTCCACCTTGGCGTAGTATCAGATTCCTTCTTTAATATCTGCAACTGAGTTCTTGTGTGGTGTACTATGTGAGAAGGAGGATTGGCTTGTTCGATGGCTTGTTGCTGGTGTTTGTCATCTTCGCTACACCGACACTGAAAAGGTAAGAGCCTATTACTGTCACCCGGACTTCTTAAAGCGACCAAAAATAATTTCCTGTAACATATGTATATAATCTATAGCGCTTATTCTTTTAAGAATTTGTTAAATCCTCTGTTATAAAATCTTCTTTTTCTTTTATCTCCATTTGTCAAGAGTATTACCATCTGATTTCCTGAGTTTGAGAAAGGTGGTCCCCATTCTCAGTTTTACTGAGGTTATCACTTAGTAGTAATAACATGTCTTTATAATTATACCACGTATCTTCGTAAATCTCGCAATTTAGGAGGTAAGACTCTCCATTATTTCATTGAGTGGTAATCGATCCATTATTAAATAAATCTTGGTTAAACTGAATTTATCTCTCGCTCAATCCATAAGGTTTCGGCTCTTATCTGTTTATCAGTTTGTTTCTTCGATCCATTACTTAAATGAACCCGGTAAAACTAAAGTTATCTCTATCCCAACTCATAAGGTTCTGGCCCTTAGTGGCTTATCAGTTTCTTTCATCCATGATTAAATTTATTAGTTTCCTTGGGTATTTACCAGAATGGGAAATCTTATTAAATAAAAATCCCTCCGTGATTTGATTTCTTGATCTAACCCATGGTTATCGTTCTATCAATTTCTGTCTTTCCTTCAATACGGTTCCAAAACCATTATTTATTACATGATACAGAATGATTCTGGTGAGGTCCCTTTAATTTACATATTGTCTCGTCTTAAGAATTAAGACTCGGTATTCTAAACAAGTATAAGATTCATCTCCGATATTTCATACTAACCTTCTTGTAGTGAGACTTCCAAAATCGTGAGTTCAGTGTTTTGCAGTCTCATTACCCTTTATTGTTGATGATATTCATAGAATTTTATAGTTTAATTTTTTCTGCTTATATTTATTGTATGTTCAATAACCATCACCGATCGATTTATAAAACTTGCTTGATTGTTATACCTCTTAGACTTATATTCTAAAATCCCTTTGTAGGATTGCAAATTGTTTCTTTGTTGTTATTAGTCCCTGCCAAGATTGATTTAAGGTGTTATTGCAAAAGCGACGGTGGCATTCTTGGGATCAATAAATTGTAAGAATGATTGTCAATTGATTTAAGTTTGTACACCTTTGTTGATGATACATTAAATAAGTTTTGGGGTTTCACGAATTTGTTTCTTTCCAAAAATACACCCAAATCCCAGTCACACTCAGGAGTACCGGGCAACACAACCATGATTAGTGTATCTACACATGTTCACACTTCGCACCAGTTCTTGTCCTGAAACGGTCTGACTGATGACAAAATATTTGACAAAGTGTACTCCAAAGGTGCAACTGGAGAATCACTTGCTCATACGATAATATAATAAAAATATTAAATGTAATTTTTAAGTAATATTAGATTTTACATTGGGAGGTTGATAAGATAACTATTATTTAAGCATCCATCACTTATCATAAGTGAATTTGACTGTAAATTATAATATATTTGAGTATTATTATATTATATTTGACCGTAAATTATAATATATTTGAGTATTATTATATTATATTGTATTATATTTATTTTTGTTATATATAAATTTTTATTTAAATTTCATCAAACATCATTGTGATTTATTTGATGATTTTATTTATATGTTTCATAATAATTATTATTTAATTTATATGATTAATAACAAGTCACATAAACCTTTTTTCTTTAAAACATTAAATCAAGTTTCTAAATTGGTAAAATCTTTTATATATTTTAGATAGGATAAGCTTTACAAAATTAGAAGGCAATAACAACTTTTGTTTTATAATATTAAAACTATTAAATTACAAGGTTTTTTCATACAGAAGAAAAAAAAAAAACAAAAAAAAAACAAAACATATCCATTGTTATTTTATTAGAATCAAGTGTTCTTTCAAGATTACAAAAAGATCTATATGATCTACAGTTTACTAATAATCTCCTCAAAATTTTGATAGGTTGTACTATAATATGAGCAAGTTTCTAGAGAGTTGTTATTGACAGCTGTCAATTGCTTTATATATCATAATCTTACTCATCAAAAAAGAAATAGTAAACTTTCATCTAGAGTCTAGTTACATTGGAATGTATCATTGGAAAATAAAAAAACTATTTGGATTTACAACAGCTTCTTTGAAGATCTCCTCATAAAAAACCAACCCAAGGGGTTGTCCAATGCTTTTTTGGAGAAATGATTTGCTACTGTGTTGAATTATCTGTGAATATGCATGAAGTGAATTCCTTCAAAACTCGCCTTTAAGCATCTTATTTGTTCTTTCCATTTGTGTAGATAAATCATGTTCAAATTTGAGCAGTCATTAATCCAGTCAATAGTCACTTTTGAGTCACCAGCAGCCATCAAGTTTCTTATGGACGACCTCTGAGCAAGGAATAGAAGCCCCCAAAGACCCAAAATTTCAGCTTTCATATTATTACCTTTACATCCTGCAAAATGTGCTTTATAACTGTGATCGGAACTTAATTTAAAAAATATTCCAACACCACAGTTATCATTTATAGTTGCACCATCAAAGAAACCTATTGGATTTTCATCAAAGAAGATTGGGTTTAGGATAAAATCCACTTTGTCCACTTCTCATGTTCCTTTATGTTCTTTAATATCAAGTAGAATTTTGGAAATTGTTATGGAGTCCTCTCTTTTCCAATTCTCAAAAAGGATTTTGTTCCTGTACTTCCAAATTCTCCAACTAACCAGAAAGGGTATATATCTCATCCTTGGATATTTTGTAAACCAATGCAGTAAGTTTCCTTCCAGAGTGGAATGCATCCATGCATCTGAAAAATTGAGGGAGTTTAATATTTATTTTCATATGTATTGAGTGGATTCACAATGAATGAGTAGATGAGTTGTTGTCTCATTATCCTTGAGACAAATACTGCAAACAAAAGGTCCAATGCCTCCCATTTTCCTAAAATTTGCACCAGTGAGGATACAGTCCTTCAAGCATAACCACGTGAAACAATAAGTTTGCTTGGTATATTAACTCTCCATATAGACTTATACCACCATCTAGAAACACCATTATGTGAATTACTAGCAATGCATTGATATGTTAGGTCTGCAATAACTTATCTGAAATTTATGTTCCATGACCAAACGATTTTGTCATTTGAATTATTAAATGAAACTCTGTTGCTTTTCAAATTTGCAATGTCACTGTTCCATTCATCTGACAGATCTCCTGATAAACCAAGTTGGTTGGCATTTATCCAATTTTGTGAAGTGCTAAGTGTGTTTGGTAAGGCTGCTTGAGCAATGGAAAAGATACACTGATTATTGAGGTGTCGAGTTAAGGATGTTGAAAGTTTATATGAAGAATTATCTCCAATGAAAGGATCTTTTCCAATTATAACTTGATTTCTGCTCCCTATTTGTTAAACCAGCCATTGCTTAATGATATGAAAAGAGCTCATAAATTTTTTCCATGTTATAGAGGCATTAGGGTACTTGCAGTTTCCTTTTTGTATCCAAGAAGTCAAGTCAACTCCTTTTAAATATTTACCTTTAATCATTTGACTCCACAGGCTATTACCAAATAGTCCTCTCCAGTAAGATTTAGCAGCTAATGACTTGGAAAACCATAAAATGTTTCTTATACCCCATCCACCAAATTCTTTAGGTATGGCAATGTTTTGCCATTTGGATAAATGAAATCCTGGTGTTTTGTTTGCTCCTCTCCATAAAACGTTTGCCATAAGTTGTTGTATTTTGTGCAAAGTAGAGGTAGGAACCTTCACTAAACTAAGCCAATACACAATAATACTTTGAAGCATAGCTTTCACTAATACCAATCTTCCACTTGGAGAGAGCCACTGATATGTCCAATTGCTAATTGTCTTTACAATCTTCTCGATCACCAATTCCAATCCACTAATCTGTATCCATTTGGTTTTAAATAAAACCCTAAATATTTCATACCTTCCTCAAGATTTATGAATTGAATGTTGAAATCTAAGAGTATTCTTTGTTTAAAACTGGGATCAATGTTTCGTGCTAGAAAAACTGATTTTTGACAATTTACCTCCATACTCGATGATGTACAAAATATTGATAAGATTGATTTGAATTCCAACAAGTCTTTGTAATTCCCTCCCCCAAGAATTAAGACGTCATCTACGAAGAGGAGATGTGTCACAGTGTTTGATGTGGTGACTTTGAGGCCATGAAAAGTCTCTTCTTCAACAACTTTCCTCAATAATCTACTAAGACATTCTACAACTAGAAGAAATAGTAGAGGAGAAAGGGGACAACCTTGTCGGAGTCTGCGATAACTTTTGAAGAATTTTGTCGGGGTACCATTAATTAATACTCCCATATTAACTGAGGTAATACAAGACATGATCCATTGTGAAATCTCCCAATTTAATCCAATCTGAGTTAACAACAACCTAAGAAATTGCCAGCTTACCTTATCATAATCTTTTTTCAGATCCAGCTTGAGAATAATGGTGCTTAGTTTCTTTGTCTTAGCAGAGTGTAAGCATTCTTGTGCTATGCCAACAACATCGAAGATTAATCGGTCCTTTAAGAAGCCAAAATGCTCATGTGATATACAAACTGCTAACTTAGTGTTTATCCTTGTAGAAATAGTTTTAGACATGACTTTGTATACAAAATTACAAAGTGTGATTGGCCTGAAGTCGTGAAAATTCCCTGGTTTATTTACTTTGGGAATAAGTGCGAAGAAAGTGACATTAAGTGAACCCGAAATAAAACCAGAAACTCTGGATTCTTCAATGGCCTTGTGAAGATCCTCCCCCAAGATCTCGAAAAAAGACTGAAAAATTTCTTGTGTCCATCCATTGGTGCATGGGCTTTTGTCTTTAAGCATCTTGAAAACATATTACTTGACTTCATTAAGTGTAACTGCTTTTTCAATATCATCACAACCTGATTCATTGAAGAAATTTGGCATATGTTCAAGTACCTTGATCTAGCTGCGAGTATCTTCTGTCTCAATGGATCTGTATTGGTTTTTGAAGTGCTTCAATGAAATATTTTTCATTTCAGTCTCAGATGAATGTAGGACACCTGATTCATCTTCGATATCCCAAATTGTATTATGTGATCTCCTCGTAGTGGCATATTTATGGAAAAATTTAGTGTTTTTATCTCCGTTGTTGAGCCAAATAGATCTACTTCTGAGTCGCCAAGTATCTTCTTCAACTACGAGTTTCTTATCTTTTTCCTGCTTCAGAACCTTAAGAATGTCCAGATCAACTTTCTCAAAAACCCGTGTTAGACACTTATCAAAGATTTCTGCCATCTTTGATTCAATTTGGAGTAGATCAGATTATAACTGTGCTTTCTTATCTCTCTGCCAAAGGATCACCACTTTCTTTAAGTTCTTTAATTTTGAACACAGAGGTTGAATAGTGGAGGAGTCCAACCAGTGACTCATAGAGTTCCACGTCTACTTAATTGAAGAAAAATTTTGATCCTTGATTCATGTAGAATTGAATTTAAAAGGTGGAGAATATTTATGTGAGAAGGAGTCCAGTTGGAGACATATCGGATTATGGTCCGAGATGGTAGAGTTGATAACCGAAGATCTAATCGTGTTGCTACTGTTAAGTAGAGAATCGTCAAGGAGGAAGCGATCCAGTATTTTCGCTATACCAGCGGACCCTGCTCTGCCATTCCGCCAAGTAGGAGTAATTTTAGTAGGTTGGACATCCACTAAACCAGAGGAGTGAATGAGGCTTGTGAAGAAGTCTGAGAGAGGGTTGATTTTGGCTGAAGCCCCCCAAACTTCCCTCGTAGAAAGTGTGAAATTGAGATCTACGCCCACTATAATACCTTCTTCGTTCAATAAACCAGACTGAATAGTAGGGAGCCAAAATAGTTCCCTATCCTTATAGGGGGCGTAACAATTGAGCATTTTAACTTTATCCGTTGAATGCTTAAACCTTCCTTCCAGATATATACCTGCAAGGGTATCAAAATCAGAAATTTCAACATACGTTGGGTTCCAACCACTCAGCAATCCACCGGAGCGTCCACAAGGATCCAGAGCCACAACATTCCAAGTAGGAGCACATTGGAGGAAAAGTCTATGCCCTGTCATTGTTTACTAAGGTTTCTTGGAGAAAAAATATGTCAGGGTTAATCTGGGAAACAAGATCTTTGAGGGAGGCAAGTTTAAGGGGTCCCCCAAACCCGCGAATATTAAGGGAAAGGATGATCATAAGGGAACCTGGTAGGATGACTGACTTGCTCTGAGGGCCGAAGTGGAAGACAAAACAAGATCAATATCCAAGGAAACAAGAAGGGTCAAGGGCTGAGGACAAGCAAGGTCTAGTAAATTAGGGTCTAAATCACCAAAAGAGGCTAAACCTCCCTCAGTAGCTCCTGGGGGAGCTTTAGGAAGTCGGGCTCTAGATTTTTTTCGGATGGTGACGTTAGAATGAAGTGAGGCAGGGGGAAGAAGTGTAGTGTGGTTAGAAACTGGTAAGGGTTCGGAAGATAGGGAATCCACGGACCTAGGAAAGAGGATGGGAGGAATAACAGTAGGGTCATCAAGGGTTAAGTTATCGGGAACAATATCCTTAGTGTGAAATTCACCCAAGACAGGGTTGGAGAGAGAACTAGGGGTGCCATCCAAAAAACAATAATTGTCTTTAGTATGGACCACCTCAGGGTCCAAAACAGAGAGAGGCGAAACATCCAAAGGATCATCATCAGGAGGGGGGGCAGTCAGCTTATTTCTGGGACTGTCTTGGTCAAGTCCAATGGGTCGCTGAGAAAGTTTATAGACCGACTTATCAAATATTTTCATGAGTAGGTCCCAAAAATCGCCAAATATATCAAGTACCCACTTTTCATTACATTTCAGGTAGTCAATTTCAGCCGAAGAGAGTTTGTTGAAAAATGAGGGGAAAAAAAGTGCATCTTACCTAGAAAAGAGCCTCTGTCGAAAGGGCCCGCTCCTGAAACTTCATTTGAATCAAGATATGCCGCAGAAGGTTCGTGGCTCTGTGAGCGCAACCTGGAAGTCGGGTAAAAAGACTTAAGATGTTATGTTTGCCAGCATAAATGGCAGTGAAAAGGCTCCTTCCAAAAGTCGACAGCTTGCAGGATATGGACATCCCCGATGATGATGTCTATAGCATCAAGTAGACCTTTGTCTAGGTCTAGCTCGACTAGGATCCAAACTAACCTCTTGTTGTGCTTATGGAGCAACAATTCATCAAAGTAAATAAACTTACCAACAAAGTTTGCTATTGCCTCAAATATCCGGATGGACGAGAATTCAATTGGAAAATCTAGAAGAAGCATCCAAAAGCTTCTTTTCGTGAATTTTTCTAGAAAGGGATTGAATCCCGAGAACCACCTTTTCAACATTAAGACACCTTTATCGAAAATCCACGGCGAACCCAAAATGCGCAGAAGATCACTTTCAGAAAGAAAGCAGAAAACCATCGAGTGATTTGAAAGTAGATTGAATCTGGGGCAGTATCTAAGAATGGGCTTCCAATAGGTTAAAAGCCACTCGGATAGTTGTCGCATATTCATCCTGGCATAATAGAACTTACCCACAAGCTCTTTCTCTGAAAGGCCTAACACTCTGTCCATAGAAATATCTCAGCCGAGAATACAGTTAGGCTTGTCTTCACGAACCTTCCAACATTTTTTCTTTCGATTAAGTCGTGCAAAAACATCAATAGATCGATTGTTTCCAGCGCCTTTACTATGAAGGCAAGAGTTCTGGGAAGCGGAAAAGGGCAACGAGGAAACAAAACATGGTAAAGGATCAAGGGCGGGAGGAAAAATGGAAGGGTCTACACTGGGATTAACACTAAGGTGATGGACAACAGAAGAGCTCGTGACAGGCACGTGAAGTTTACCAGGTGGACGATAACTGATAGGTAAGGGAGGCACTTGTCGAACATTAGGGTGGGAGTTTAATGCTGGAGTAAAGGAACTGACGTCAACATAAGTGTGGTGACGGGACGAAGGAGTAGCCTTCACTGCAGTCGAGGGAATAAGCAGTGGAGGAGCCACCACCTGTCGTTGGCAATCATACATGAGTTTGTATGTCTCGTCAGCGAGGAAGAGGCCATATTTTTCCCACAAATCATCCTCGTCATCCCAGGAAAGATCGATATTAGTGGCCATCAACCCTAGAACCTTGCCACGAAGTCTAGATTCGTTGAAGTGATAGAATACGACCATCAACCAAAAGAGACACTCCACGACGGCAGAAGTGGACTACTAAGCAAATAAGCTCCATGATGACAAGGCTGTGACAAGTCTGAACAATACGGGGGTAGGAGAAAACGTACTGATGTCAACAAGAGATCCCTAGGAGCCTGAGCAAACCCTATCTTCGAGCATATTGTTGAGGAAACCCTATCACACATGCGGAAACCCTCTACCTATTATCATTTTGTTCTCCATTAAATTACAAGGTTACTAAATTTACATACATTTTATGAATACATTGTAATTAAATTTGACTTTAAATTTATTCATCATTTAATGCCACCACATTTCTAGATCTTTGAGATTTATGCCATAGATAGGACAAGGGATTTATCAAAATAGAAGGCAATAATATTTTTTTCTTTATCATATTAAAAACTTAAAACCATTTAATTGCAAAGTTGCTAAATTTACATATATTTTATGAATAAATTTATTTTATAAATAAATTGCAATAAATTTAAATGAGGTTTTTATATTATAATAATTTTCAATTTTCAAAGCATAAGAATGATAGCTACATCCATTTGTAGGGCGTCACTTTTGTGGTTGCACAAGAGGATATTGATTATACTGATACTTTTGTTCAATATCAAATAAGCAGATGGTTCCATATGCCAGCTTGTTGATGAAGCAATTAGAAGTTGCTAAGCGGTGTTGAAAACGACGACTCATGATGAAGCAATTAAAAGTTTCCAAGTGGCATTGAAAACGACAACTCGTGGCATTACAACGCATCTCACATGTAAAATAAAGATAAATATGACACAGATGAAGATTATATGTGAAGCTTAAATGCAAATTAAATCATACAAATCTCACTTTGAAGGCAGTAGTGTTTTCTATTTTCAAACTTGCCCTGGTAGGGACTACGCTGCTATGCAACTCTTGTTTTTTTTATTTAATTTATATTATAGTTAATTTATTTTTTAGTATTAAAATATATCATAATTTAATTCTCAATTGATAGTGAGGATAGTCATTATTCAATGTTATTCAAAGAAAATCACACTACATAAAATGATTTGTTGGTGCTCTGTATGAGGAGGTAGACTTTCATTCATACTAGATGCCTTTGAGTCTTGGATCGTTAGCCTATTTCCTTATATCTAATAAACATGAGCTCTTAACCAATCAAAAACAATTTAAATATTACTCCAAGACCAAACTTTTTTTTTTTTTTCATCTTTTCTTATATCCTTTTTGAATTTCACTTTTTTTTTTGTTATTTTTATCTTCCTCTAAACTTCTTTCTTCTTTATCCTTTCTTATATCCCTTTTCAATTTTACTTTATTTTTATTTTTATTTACCTCTAGCATTTATGTTATTATTATGTTTACACGTATTTTTTGTTATTTATATTTACTTTACATCACTGCAGAAGCATTAAAAAACTATGCTTATTTCCATGTGTAAATTCCATAATATACATTATTTTAAATTAGAAAACAATGTTCATAGCATTAGGGTTTTCTTGTAATATTTGACATTTTAGATGTTGGAAAAAAAATCATGATGATCAATTCTTAATAGATACATAATACATTGTATAGTGATGTACCAAATGTCAAACCATGGTGGATGGGTCCCTTGATCTTTAGATCGTAAAACGATATTTTAAATCCATGTCAAAACATCAAAAATAGTTGTGTGATGATCCATTGATAAATAAAATTTTGACTCTAGTTACAAGGTATTTTTTTTGTTACTCATAATGATGTTTCTAGTTTCTAGAAGATTTTAGGGGATTTGAGTCCAAAATTACTAGTTATTTGAGTCCAAATAAGCTCAAAATCAAATTCTTCTACTTTTGCACTTATTGTTAGTTTGGCCAAAATGTGGGTGGCTATTAGGGACTCTGTTGTTATGTTTTTAGTTGCAACCAAAATTTTGTCAATTTTAGAGATGGAAATAGTGTTGAATTTGTTGGTTTAAGAGAGCAGTCATGAAAAAATATTCATACACATAAACTTTACATAAGAAGAACAATATCCTGAAACCTTACATTGTATTGATCTATAATTCTCTCATAAATATCTATGTGATCTCCATCCCTAACTTCACTCATTGTCCTCATATTTCATGATACATAGACTTCTAGAATAAGTCTACTATCATGAATAATAATTTAATCATATCATAAGTATGAATTATTCCTTCATACTCCCCCTTAATGAATACTTATGATCCAATCTAGATGTCTTGAGTTGTCTTCATCTGCATCATCTTTTGTCTTCTTCATCTGCATCTGTTTCTTCAGTTGTCGTTGTCTTCTTGAGTTGTATCTGAGTCAATCATCTGAACTACATCATCTTCATATCAAGGTTTTTTTTTAAGCTTACCCTTGACCTTCCTATGGGTTTTCTATGGATTACCCTTTAACCATTACATCATATCCTAGGTTTTCCTTGGCTTACCCGTAGCCATTACAACATATCCAGGGTTTTGGCTTGACTTCTTCAATGCTACGAACCTCAAACAACTCTCCCAACTATAGGCTTGAAAAGAGAATCAAATTACTTTTGGTTCACATGAGCCACTACTTATGACACTCGAAGCCAGAATCTCTTCTGAACATAAATTTTCAAGAGAACAAACGAGAAGAAGGTAAAATTGATTAGTCGATTTTCAACAACACACAGTTGTCAAATCAACTTCCATCGGTAGCGATTCCACTGCGGCTAAGGAGATTTGAGATTTAACTACGTTTCTAGCCCATGTCCTCTGGCTGAAGATCTTCACTGGTGGAAATATACTTATGGGTTTGTACTCTCTATCTGGTAACGATTTTTCCATTAACATAACCCTGCAAGGCGAAAGGCCATGCTAGCGCATCAACAACTTCAAATCCACTTCCTCATACACAATGTGCTTCTTGTCCTCCTATTTTCCACTATACTCAGAGACACATCCACTTTTATTCCAAAATGACTCCTGATCCAGAATCAGATCCAGGAGGCTTCCAACCTTTCCAGGTCCAGAAAAGGCTCAAAAATGAAAGTTCTCGGAATCCGACAAAACAAATTCCATTGCGTCTGGCTCGTCGCGGTGATTTCGGCTATATATTTACTTTCTCAAATAAACGTTGTATGCAAGAGTTATCGCACTCTGACCGTTTTCCCGAACAACTAAAAAGTCAACAGTCAAACTGGCAAGAGTCAATGCTGACATCAACGTGACATCAACATAGTGACATGTGGCAAAACGGTGACAAGGACCAATCACATGTTGACATGTGGCATTTTTCAGGCCAATGAAGAGGTGCCACATGGCACCCTATCACTAGATGGAAGTGTAAAGGATTTTTGGAATTCGAAGGATTTCAACTTGTCACCTCCAACAGAGAGAGCGCCAACGCCTTGAGAAATGGTCCAACACCAACGCGCCACAATGGTCCTAGTTTAACACGACTCACTTTAATTTAAATAAAGTTCTTTGGTTTAGAGTGGGGCGGAAGGGGCTGGGGCTAAGCCCCAGCCCACAATTTATTATTGGCACGTGACTACAGTGTAAGGGGGCACGGGCGCACGATTATAACCGACAACCCCATTGTAACAACCCTGGTTAAATAGTTGCATAGGGTTTATTAAGTATAGTTAATTAAATAATTAACTGTCTTAATGTGTATTAGTTAAGTAATGATTAACTATTAATAATATTAATTAATTAATAATTTATTTATTTATTGTTTAATAAATGTCGATTAATTAATTAATTGATTACTTAACACATTCAATGATTTGGGTAAAGAATTAAAGGGCTTAATAACTTTAATTTATTTATTATATTACTTTACGTATGTGGGGGGAATGGAGCATTTAGTGGAGGGATAAGGTAATAAAGGGAAGGATAAGGTAATTAATGGAGGGCAGGGAGTCGGTGAATGGGGGGAGATATGACTGGGCAGAGGCCTTCGGGAAGGGGGATGATGAAGAATGGGGAGGAGAGGATGGTGATATTTCTGTTGGATATTTTCTGGTTTTGGAGTTTGGTTTTGGGGGTTTAGTGAACTGTGGCAGGGGGCACCAGGTTGCTGGGAGTTTTGGGCT
>ML797430.1:229941-241493 GCA_009831015.1 Picea engelmannii
CTACTTATAGTGATTCACTTTTATATTTGAAGTGAAATGCACTTTACAATTTTTAGCATGAACTTTTTCAAAAAAAGTAACAAAAGAGAGACTTGAACTCAAGACCTCTTACTTAATAAGGCAAGTTTTAACCAAATGGTCTACCAAAACATATTGTAATGTTCGAAAGGAGGATTGTTGTTGTTGTTGTTGTTGACGACCTTGGAGAGCATGCTCCAAAAAAACTCTTTTCACACAAGAAAAAAAATTCGCTTCTCGATGACAACAAGGGTTAGATCGCGGTTAGCTTACTCGGAAGATGCACCTTTTCCTATCTGTTTATGATTTGTCGAGATCGCACAAGGCACGGGGCAAAGAGAATACGCAGATCTAAAAGAGTAGCAACTCGAAAATAAAAAAATACAAACCGAAATAAAATCAAAACTTTGCAAAAATTTAAAAAAAATTGTGTATTTAGACTTTATACCTCCGGATCTGACTGTAATGGCCGTATATTGGGCAAATGGAAACCTTTTCGAGTGAAACGAAAAGTGTTCATGAATGAAACGAGTGCTCTAGACGCAATGGAACAGTTCTCTCAACCCAGAAATGTACGAAAATGCCAGAAAATGGAGATGAGGCAACTCAGCTTCATGATCTCGATCTACAACAGGAGCGGGTCTTCAAACAGGATCTGATACCATGTTCGACAACACTGATATTCCAACAGAGGATGAACACCTTCAATAACCACTCACATAACCATATCAAAGATCAACACACCGATTTTTTTACGTGGTAAAACCCCGACGGGGAAACATCCACGGCCCCAACCAAAGCGACCACTTGGAGCAGTTTATTAATGCAAAGAAAAAGATTACAGAGAGATTTTACAAGAGAGTTTGTCACAATCGATCATCGGCAAGTGACCCTCCATGCTCTTTAAATAGAGATCATGGACCAATCAGGTGTTAATCCATGGATCAATGGCCGTTAAGATCGAGGAGAGTATGAACCGTCAGATCACTCTATGTCGGGAACATATCGTGACCGTCAGATTTCCTAACTACAAATGCATATTAAAGAAACACACTTTTACCTAACGACATATTAGACCAAGTAGATCTTAACTAACTCCTAAGTGTCTAAATATCCTAACACAATTAACCAAAGCAGGTCAAGATTATGTGGTTCATGCTCATCATGTTAAGGAAAATAAAACACTTCAAACAATGGAGCAATTAAAGAAGGCAGTGCAAGCAAGCAACAAACCAATAATTGTTTCAAATGAAGTAATCGATCTTAAGCAAGAACAGGAAATGATTGTTGAATGGAAAATCAATCATAGTTGGCTTCAAGATAAGCTCATGTCATGCAAATATTACAAGTATATTAGCTCATTTGCAGTTATGTTTTTGATACTATCATTAGTAATGTTATCTACATGGATGATAGTGGCTTCAGTAAAATGTGGCAGGGTTCAAATGGCTAACAATATGTTGTCAGTTGTCATGATTGTGTTATAGTTGATCTTGATGAGATAGGTGCACATGACAGAGTTCAAAGACATAGGACAAGTCAGGTGGCCTATCCTGAGCTTTTTAACTGGTCAGTAACCTTTTGGGGACCAAAAGGTCCTTTAGTGGGGAGGTGTGATCCAGAATCAGATCCAGGAGGCCTCCAGGTCCAGAAAAGACTCAAAAATAAAAGTTCTCGGAATCAGACGAAACCAATTCCATTGCGTCCAGCTCATCGCGTTGATTTCGGCCATATATTTACTTTCTCAAACGTACATTGTATGCGAGAATTATCGCACTCTGACCGTTTTCCCAAACAACTAAAAAGTCAACAGTGAAACTGGCAAAAGTCAATGTTGACGTCAGCATGACATCACCATGTTGACATCAACATAGTGACATGTGGTAGCATGGCAGCAAGGTGACAGGGACCAATCGCATGTTGACATGTGGCATTTTTCAGGCCAATGAAGAGGTGTCACGTGGCACCCTATCACTGGATGGAAGTGTAAAATATTTTTAGAGTTCGAAGGATTTGAACTCGTCACCTCCAACAGAGAGAGCGCCAACGCCTTTAGAAATGGTTCAACACCAACGCGCCACAATGGTCCTTGTTTAACATGAATCACTTTAATTTTAATAAAGTTCTCTGGTTTAGAGTGGGGCGGAAGGGGCTGGGGTTAAGCCCCAACCCACGATTTATTATTGGCATGTGACTACGGTGTAAGGGGGCACAGGCGCACGGTTATAACTGACAACCCCGTTCCCGAATATTTGTCATCTGCTCCCGAATCCATAGGACCAGATCCTTTAATTTTTGCATGCAGTTTGTTGGTTAGCATGGGGTTTGGCCCCTGGATCCACCATTTTATGCATGTGACCTGGTATTTCAGGGTAAGGGCCAACGCCCAGCCCGTAGTGGCTGGCGCTTGGCCACATTAAGTTGCATATGACCATATTTGAGGGGGCGCACGCCTGATTTAGGGGGCTACTATGTGTATTTTTGAATTTTTGTTACAGAGTGGGTTTTATTATATGGTTTTTTAGATTTTTATTTGATTTGTAGGCCTGTTATTGAAGATTTTGGCCATTGTTTGGAGATATTGAGCTTTTTTTGAGCCCAGATTTCGAAAGGAAGTTGGAGAAGGATAACCAACTTCAGATCTATAAAAACCAGGCCTGTTTGAGGCCATGAGGACAGTTAGAGTAGAGTTATGCTGAAGCAAAGCAAAGAAAAAACCATTTTGATGCAGGGAAGCTGTTGAGGAGCAGACGCTTGCGGGCCTTTTCTGGGAGCTCTGGACATCCGTTTTGAGTGTCGTTTCTTCTGCTGGGTTCTAGAGATCTGGAAGAACAAGACCATATCAGTATTGTATCCCTATGGCACTGCTTTGATGTATTTTTGAGCTTTGAACAGAAATAAAGAAGCCTCCCCCACTAAGACAAAGGCCCGGAGACGTAGGCAATTTTGTGCCGAACTCCGTTATCACTTCTCTTGTTATGGTTTGTTTTTCTTATTGCTTCAGTTCAGATTTGTATATTGTCTTATGGTTGCTATGTTCCTTCATTAAATTCATCCTCTTCCATTCAACTTCTTAAATGGTTAATTAACACATGCAATTAATAACTCAACCACAATCATTAAAAGATCTTTTCAGATCAAGTGGTATCAGAGCTAGTTGACGTTTGGATTTGAGTTTTGCATGTTAACCAGGGAAAAGCTACAACATGGTGAAGGTGATCTTGTTAAATAGAATCCATTGATTGGATTGATAAAGAGAGATTTTCACAGTGAGAAGATGGCATCGAAAGAAGGGCTTTCTAAGGATGAGAAAGAGTTCCGGAAAACTTTCCTTGCTATGTCGAAGATGGTGAAAGTTTTGTACGAGGATTACTTGGAACGGAAAAGACCAAATCTGGGTGAATCTTCAAAGGGAAAAAGTGACAAGGAAGAGGATCCTCCTAAGATTCCTCCTTCACCTCCATCATTACCTCCTTCTTATCCTTCTTCTTCAAGTTCAAGTTCTAAAAGGAATGGAAAGAAACATGTTCATAAACATAAGAATGAAATGACTTTTTTAAAACTTGATGTTAAATTTGAATCGCCCATATATGATGGTGAAGTTAATGCAAAGATACTTGAAAATTGGATCAGGCAGATGGAGGTTTACTGCAGTGTGCAACAGATCAAGGATGAGGCCACACAAATCAAGTTGGCATCTTTGAGACTTGTAGGTACAACTCTCATCTGGTGGCAAAGCAAGTTGCAAAACGGAACACAACAAGTGGGTAATGTATTTCCATCATGGAAAAGCTTCATTTCTGCACTTAGGAAACAATTCTATCCTTTGGGTTATAAAGAAAAATCATTAATTGAATGGCAAGCTTTAAAACTAAGAAAAGGACAAACAGTGCAAGAGTATACAGATAACTTTCGTAAAATGGCATTGATGTTGGATATCCCTTTACATACACTAGAAATCCTTATGAAGTATATAGGAGGTTTACCTGCACATATTAGAAATATTGTATTCATGTTTGGACCAACTAACCTTGATGAGGTTTCTGTTCATGCTACATACATTGAAGCAGGGAAAGAAGGTGTATCACGAGAATCGTCTTCAAGGAAAGAGGGCAAGAGGAAATGGCATGAAAAGAATTCAAATGCAGTGGAAAGAAAGGATGAGAAGCCCTCTTGCAAGCATTGCAAGAAAGAGGGACATGATGATGACAGATGTTGGCAGTTGCATCTCGAGAAGAGGCCAAAGTGGTTCAAGGAAAAGAAAGGGAGGCAAACAGTTGCAGCGACGACAAGACCCACAGACTTGGGATCAAATTCAGGTGATGAATCCAAGGTCTCATTGGTTGGTATGACAGGTAAAATTGGTGAAGGAATTGATTGTAGAAGTAACTTGTTTCATATAAGGACCATCATGCGACACACTAAGATAGGCACATTAATCGACAGTGGATCTCAATCTAATCTAATCTCAGAAGAATTGGTTAAGAAATTGGGGTTAAAAACACAAGTACATCATAAGCCTTACACACTTAAATGGATAAGCAATCATCATCAAATGCACATAACAAAGCAGTGCAGCATCAAATTTTCAATTTCATCTAAGTATGTGGACAAGGTAACATGTGATGTAGTGCCGTTAAGTGAATGTGGAATGGTCTTAGGTAGTCCATACTTATATGATCGTAAGACAATCTTCTACATGACAAAGAATCAATATCAATTAACCAAAGCARGTCAAGATTTTGTGGTTCATGCTCACCATGTTAAGGCAAATAAAACAYGTCAAACAATGGAACAATTAAATAAAGYAGTGCAAGCAAGCAACAAACCAATAATTGTTTCAAATGAAGTAATCGATCTTAAGMAAGAACATGAAATGATTGTTGAATGGAAAATCAATCACAATTGGCTTGAAGATAAGCTCATGTCGTGCAAATATTACAAGTATATCAGCTCATTTGCAATTATGTTTTCGATACTATCATTAGTAATGTTATCTACATGGATGATAGTGGTTTCAGTAAAATGTGACAGGGTTCAAATGGCTAACAATATGCTGTCAGTTGTCATGATTGTGTTACAGTTGATCTTGATGAGACAGGTGCACATGACAGATTTCAAAGATAGAGGAAAAGCTGAGTGGCCTATATCGAGATTTTTAACTGGTTAGTAACCTCTTGGGGACCAAAAGGTCCTTTAGTGGGGAGGTGTGATCTAGAATCAGATCCAGGAGGCTTCCAGGTCCAGAAAAGGCTCAAAAATGAAAGTTCTCATAATCAGACGAAACCAATTTTATCGCGTCCGGCTCGTCGCGCTGATTCCGTTCATATATTTACTTTCTCAAACGGACGTTGTATGCGAGAGTTATCACACTCTGACCCTTTTCCCAAACAACTAAAAAGTCAACAGTGAAACTGACAAAAGTCAATGCCGACGTCAGCATGACATCACCATGTCGACATCATCATAGTGACATGTGGTAGTACGACATAAGAGTCACAGGGATAAATCGCATGTTGACATGTGGCATTTTTCAGGCCAATGAAGAGGTGCCACATGGCCCAGACATGGGCTGCCACGTGGCACCCTATCACTGGATGGAATTGTAAAAGATTTTTGGAGTTCGAAGGATTTGAACTCATCACCTCCAATAGAGAGAGCACCAACACCCTCAGAAATGGTCCAACACCAACGTGCCACAATGGTCCCTGTTTAAAATGACTCACGTTAATTTAAATAAAGTTTTTTGGTTTAGAGTGGGGCGGAAGGGGCTGGGGCTAAGCCCCAACCCACTATTTATTATTGGCATGTGACTACGGTGTAAGGGGGCACGGGCGCACGATTATAACCGACAATCCCATTCCCAAATATATGTCACCTGCTCTCGAATCATTAGGACCGAATCCTTTAATTTTGGAGCGCAGTTTGTTGGTTAGCGCGGGGTTTGGACCCTGGATCCACCATTTTATGCATGTGACCTAGTATTTCAGGGTAAGGGCCAATGCCCAACCCGTAGGGGCTAGCGCTTGGCCACATTAAGTTGCATATGACCATATTTGAGGGGGCGCATGCCTGATTTAGGGGGTTACTATGTGTATTTTTAAATTTTGGTTATAGAGTGGGTTTTATTATATGGTTTTTGAGATTTTTATTTGATTTGTAGGCCTGTTATTGAAGATTTTGGCCATTTTTGGGAGATATTGAGCTTTTTTTGAGCCCAAATTTTGGGAGGAAGTTGGGGAAGGATAACCAACTTCAGATCTATAAAAACCAGGCCTATTTGAGGCCATGAGGATAGTCAGAGCAGAGTTATGCTGAAGCAAAGCAAAGCCAAAGCCATTTTGATGCAGGGAAGCTGTTGAGGAGCAGACGCTTGTGGGCCATTTCTGGGAGCTCTGGACATCTGTTTTGAGTGTCGTTTCTTCTACTGGGTTCTAGAGATACATAAGAATAAGACCAGATCAGTCTTGTATCCTTATGGCATTACTGTGATATATTTTTGAGCTTTGAACATAAATAAAGAAGCCTCCCCCACTGAGACAAAGGCCCATAGACGTAGGCAATTTTATGCCGAACTCCATTATCACTTCTCTTGTTATGGTTTGTTGTTCTTATTGCTTCAGTTCATATCTGTATATTTTCTTATGGATGCTATATTCCTTCATTAAATTCATCCTCTTTCATTCATCTTCTTAAATGGTTAATTAACACATGCAATTAATAACTCAACCATAGTCATTAAAAGATCTTTTCGGATCAACTCCCCCCTTCAAATCAGTCGCATTTGCAACATACTCTGGAGCCAATCTCTAGCAATGGCTACACCCAACGCATAAAATCGACCAGCATGCAACATCGATGATCTCTCCTTCAACATTGTGACATCTTTGTCGTCTACAACTAGTGCACCAAAATGGCATCTTTAGCGTCTTTAAACATGATTATCAGTCACAAACACATCAATCATAACTCTATGTACAATTTTAAAACTGATTGGGCAAATTGACATGCAAAAACGCTTTTTCATACATAGCCAAAACTCCAATATCGAACCTTCCTCTTATACCAAATGTTGGTTTAAGAGAGCATCCATGAACAAATATTCATACACATAAACTTCACATAAGAAGAACAATATCACGAAACCTAATATTATATTGATCTATAATTCTCTCATAAATCTCTATGTGATCTCCATCCCTAACTTCACTCATTTTCCTCATATTTCATCATATGTAGACTTCTAGAATAAGTCTACTTTCATGAATAATAATTTCATCATATCATAAGTATGAATTATTCCTTCAAAATTGTACTCACTATTACATGAAAATAATGATGAAAATTTTGGTCAAACTAGTATTGATTGTAGCATTGGTTTTAAAGATGTCATTAGCACCATTTTTGCTTCCAATTAAGGACAAATTGAAGTCCAAACTTGTTTCCTTGTTTGTGTCCAACTCGTAGACCTTATGTACATCTAGTAATGTCTTTGTTTGTGAGTACCATTTAAAGGAACATCTTGTGGGTTCCTTGTGATTGTGCATAAAAGGGCATTTTTTTAAAATGAAAGATTATCAATGTCGACGATAATGTGACGTCAACATAATAACTTTAATCAAGCTCATAAATAGAACCTATCTTCTCACAAATCGAGAATATGATAATGCGATTGAACTAAGATAATAGTTCCCTCTACACACTATGCCAATTTATCTAGAAAAATAAACTACATTTCATTTAGGTAGTCCATGATAAACTCATTGATTGAGTTCTCTATGGTGATATATTATCATTGTGATGCATGGGACCCCATCATTGGTCCATGCTTGCACATATGTCTCTAATATGTTACAACTAATCAACCTCCCCATGATATAATCTCTCGGCAAGCCAATCATAGCTTCCATAGGCTTAGGGTACAATATCTGGCCTTGCTTCATGCAAAAGTCACAAAGGACCACCTTAAGGTGATAGTAAATAATATGGATCCATACTCACTGTGGTCCTTAGACCAAATTGTTGGTTGAAGAATGCACAAAGAATCTAATAACGAAGGTTAAAGGACTTACCAAGAAACCTTTAACATCTTAAAAGAAATAGTCCAAAAAAATGGGATTTAACATCATACTACTAAATAACCCAAGAATAAAACTGAAAGGTAGCCTGCACACTCTAAACAATTCTAGGGTTTCCTACGGTCATGTTGGCATCCATTTCACATTTTTATCTTTTCCTTATAAGCTGCCTACACAAGGGTTTTGAACCCTTAATATTCATTGCAATCTTATAAATAAAACGACACGATTATCTTGCGCATTTTCACACCTGCTTTTTGTTTTCATTTTCACGACTGCAAGCGTGAAAACCTTGAGTTGGAAGCCATGTCGATGGCATTAAAATCACCTCTGGAGTATTATGATTACTCTTGTTCATTTCAACTCAATAGTGGTCACACATGTGTCAAAAACACCAAACTTTGATTTACTTTGCATTTTTGGTTAATATGGTTTCAATTTATAGGTTCGCCATGCAATGGTATGTGGTGTTTTTGATTAAATCTTTGGTGCAATGGTTTCATAGAACGCATTAACTTTGGGATTAAATCCTTGATGAAATGTTGGATATATTGGTTTCTTTCAAGTCATACAAACACTATGGTTGATTTAACATTCGGACCGATTATTGGTTATGAACACCATGGTTTTCATATGGTTATTTGATATTTCATTTGGTTGAAATCTTTTTGGATATATATTTTTATGATTTGAAAAGGAGCTGTTCATTATACAACTGACATGATAGCTCTGCATGGTTTCAATTCCTACTCCACCCTCGCACACTTAGGCATTAATGTATGCCTTGTATCTCGGGCTACCTCTATTTGTCTTGGGGAAACCTGTGAGCATTTGGTCCTGTGCCTACCCTGTCAAACCTCCTCACAGTTTACCCTATTGACTATGTGCTCTCTCCTATGGCTCCTGTAGTGTAAATTGAACCCCGTAATTGCCTCTCAGAGACACGTTTTTGCGTGAGCGATTCTGGGAAAATGGTGTTGAATCAGATCGAACCCTTGAAAACCCAGAACCTAAATTAGCCCCTTTACCTTCATAACAGGCAATTTCCTCAGAAATTGGGTTATTACAGAGTTATAGCTTGTGTTTTAGAGGTCAAGTTTCAGATCTTCTCCGTGGCTGAAAGGTGCATTTTGGGTCTGTGTGCATTTGCTGGAATGTTTATTACTTCTCCAGGCCTGTGCTTCAGAACCCTTCCACCCATCCAGCCTTTTGCCTCAACCTTCTGTGAACCCTTGATCAATTCAAAGAGTATTCAACCAGTCTGCCAACAATTTTTTACATCTACAGGACATGTGATTTTTAAAAGAAAAAATGTGTAAGCAGCTACAACCATCATTCGATTTGATTTCACAATGGATGGTATGATTTTGTTTAATTTTAGCATGAGTCTGTCTTTCTTAAATTAGAATAAATGAATTGTTGGCTCAAATCACATTCATTTCTATCTGTTTTGAATTAGCATTCGATTCTGTTTGTTTTGAATTAGTATAAATGATTTGGTTTGCTAGATCACATACATTTCTGTTACCATTGAATTGATTCAATACGATTTTGTTTGCTTTGAATTAGTAAAGGATTTGTTTGATAAAATCGCATAGATTTTCTGTTATGATTGAATTGATTCAATATGATTCTGTAGCTAGTCATAAAATTTGGATTTCTGTTGATTTTACAAATGAACACAATCTGAACATCATGTATTTTTGTGTATCTACAGGTACACACGATTTTCAATGGGAATTGGATCTGCTGTGGCAGTTTAGAACATGCTTTTTCTGTACATAGTTTTGGTTTAGGTTGTTAGTTTTAGGCAGAAATAGGAATCTGGGAGATTGTTCCCATATTTTTGCAAACAGTTTTTGATAATTCCCACAAGGATTGTCTTATCCTGTGGCGTTTGTATACTTGTTATTTTTTTTAAAGCACCCATCACTGTTGGGAGAACAAAGACTATGGGCTTATGATGATACAAACTCGAATGGAATTGGATGCTTTGTAATAGATTTAGCTTTCAATTTATCATACTTTCGTTCAAGTTTTGTTCATTTTAATTTGTTATCAAATTATTGACTACTTTAGATATCAAGATTTGTTACAGATTGATGCGTTATGATTTAAATTATGTCCATATCTGATGTATCTCATTTTACGCACATCAATTACTCTGTTTTAATTTAATTAACAGAAGGTTTATCTTCTTTGTTAGATGAACGATTATGTACAAATCTTCGCACTGGGATTTATCTAAATGTGATGATTTGTAAATTATAAAATTGTTGTTGTTTTATGTCTTGTTTGTTCTGTCATTCATATTCAAAGAGCGTTGTTGCTTCTTGTTTACGAGAAGCTTGTGGAAAATCGGGTGCGGGTTTCCCCCATCGAACAACTGAATCAGATACTGTGTACGGGACAAATTGGAAAGCGTTACTACAGGTTAGTCTGTTAGTGCTATTTAATTAGTTTTGTTAATACATAAATTTCTTGTAATATGAACACCTCTCACTGTTCATCTTTATAGTTCAGATTTACAGTTAGGATTGTTATGTTATTGCTTAGCTTAGATAGTTGTCATTTTATTTCTATCTCATAAAAATTATAAAAATAAAAAATAATAGCTTTGCTGTCATATGACAATTTACAAATGATTTTGCAAATTTCGGTCAAAATTTGTATGCTGTAAATACTGTACATATAAAATTGGGATTTAATTGTATCGATAGCTGAACATTTAATAAGTAGGACGATTGCTCTATAGTATTAGTTAATAAACTGTATATATGTTTTAGATTTGTATATAGTTTGTTGTAGCTGCTTTTTTCACTTAGATTAGTTTCTTTAATTTAGTTTTTCTTTCACTTTCCTAGGACTTAGATCGGCCAACGTAGCCGCTAAACCCGTCGGAGTGGATCATTCCAAACGGCTTGGGTTATTTAGACAACCCCGGACCAGATCCACCCCTCCAATTGACGAGTGATCAATTTCACCTGTCAACAAATGACGCTAGAAGGAGGGTCGACTGACAAGCTGGCCTTATAGGAGCCTTTATTTTAAATGTATTCAATTTCCCCCATGGCTCCCCAAATCACCGTGTTGGAACATGCTTTCAACTTCTCATTACCCAATGTTCCCAACAAGACAATCTTTCGCTTGTCCAAACTCACCTTTGATGGTGAAGGCAATATATCTGCTAAAGACCACCTTAACAAGTTTTGGTGCAAATGCATCAAACATGACATCTCAGATTTAAGAGTTTTATGTAGACTTTACGCTCTTACTTTTAGAGGTCGGATCAAACATTGGTTTGAATCCTTTCCAGCATGTCATATTTTTGATTGGTTTCAATTTGTAGATGAGTTTCTAGATGCTTTTGAAATTTATGATTTTGATCAATTATGTGAAGAATTTCATACTTCGCTAATCAATGACGATTCATCTTCAGAAGACTTTTTGACAAGA
>ML797430.1:242739-270743 GCA_009831015.1 Picea engelmannii
CCATTCTTATTAATAATGTTTGATTTTGTTTCCGTTGCAGGATTGGAGTTACTCCGATGGCTACATTGGAAGCATGACTTCACGTAGTATCTTGATTTGTTTAATAGTTAGGGTAGGTTTAGGAATAGGTTTTCCTTTCAGTTTTATTTCTCACTATTTCTCTTTGTAATAATGCAGTCATGAATGCAAGTGGGCGCACCATGAGAACCATTATACGGCTGTTGTCAGGGAAGTCTCCTTGATCCTTTTCTCTTTACTTCTAGTTGAACATTTATTTTCAAAAACGCAGTATCGTCATGAAAATCTTAAATGGAAAGTAAAGAGATAAATAAATCTGAATCAACCCTGACCCAAGGTACCATGAGTAGGACTGCTTTTCCATCAAACAAGATTTTCCTACTTTCTTTCAGTCTCCCAAGGGATTTGTTGCATGAGGTTTTCAGATGCACCTTCTGTACATATTTTTTTGTTTGGATTTATTTTCTTTCCAATTTTTCTTCACTAGTGTGTTTTGTTTCCTTTTATGCTTATCAGTCTTTCTTTTGAAATACACATGCCTGCATTGTGAATTGTTCAGACAAAGAAAACATAATTTTTTTCCCTCTGAAATGACTGCTGAAAGATTGTCTAAACATCAATTATGATATGCTTCTGAAATTTATAGCCATGTTAAAGAAAGCTTGTTGTTTGAAAGAAGTTTATTGATTTCAATCTGTAAGTAAAGCCTGTCACGATCATCCATTATCTTCTTACGCTGTCCCTGTTCCTTAAGGGAATAACTCAGAAGATGTCTCCCTGCTTTCGAAGGTCGGTTTTGTAAACAAACCATCTCTGAATCTTAATGAAGGACAACTTAAAAAATTATTTCAAGGTCTGTAAAAATATGACTAAAATATCATAATTTTCAGCGTCACCCCGCTCAATTATATATCTTTAAAAACTAAACAAATAAAAAAAGAGCCGTGGGAAGTGCTTGTAAACCCACCAGGATGATGAACAGGTTTGCTGGCAGGGGGTAAATGCATGCATGACGCCAAGACAACTTTGCCGGGGTACTGAATAGGCCCGCTGGCAGCGAAACAATGTCGGGTATATGAAAATTTTCAAATATGGAATCTCTTGACCTTAAAATGTCCTTTATTCTGATCTGGAACTTCTTGGTAGGATACGGAAATCAGAGTGGGTTAAATGGAAACCCTGTCGAGGCTATGGACGCCTGTTGGATGCAGTGGCTCTGTCAACAGTATTGGAGATTTATCTTTAATATCATGACTCACCTGTCTTAAGACTGTTATCAGTTTTCATCTTTTAAGTGCAGCTGGAATACTTGATTAATGATGATGTTTAAACAATTTTCTGGTTGTTTTTGAGTTAGAATTATTCTCATTATCCTAATCTGGATTTGTTATTTTGGCAGAGATAACTGCTTCTACGAGTGTGTCGCCATTGTTGGCAGCCATTTCGCATTTTTATCTTTTCCTTATAAGCTGCCTACACAAAGGTTTTGAACCCTTAATATTCATCGCAATCTTTTCAATAAAACGACACTATTATCTTGCGCATTTGCACACCTTCTTTTCATTTTCATTTTCATGATTACAAGCATGAAAACCTTGAGTTGGAAGTCATGTCGATGGCATCAAAATCACCTCTGGATTATTATGATTACTCTTGTTCATTTCAACTCAATAGTGGTCACACATGTGTCAAAAACACCAAACTTTGATTTACTTTGCATGTTTGGTTGATATTGTTTCAATTTATAGGTTCGCCATGCAATGGTATGTGGTGTTTTTGATTAAATCTTTGGTGTAATGGTTTCATAGAACACATTAACTTTGGGATTAAATCCTTGATGAAATGTTGGATATATTGGTTTCTTTCAAGTCATACAAACACTATGGTCGATTTAACATTCAGATCGATTATTTGTTATGAACACCATGGTTTTCATATGGTTATTTGATATTTCATTTGGTTGAAATATTTTTGGATATACATTATTATGATTTGAAAAGGAGCTGTTCATTATACAACCGACATGATATCTCTACATGGTTTCAATTCCTACTCCACCCTCGCACACTTAGGCATTAATGTCTGCCTTGTATCTTGGGCTACCTCTGTTTGTCTTGGGGAAAACTGTGAGCATTTGGTCCTGTGCCTACCCTGTCAAACCCCCTCACCGTTTACCCTATTGACTGTGTGCTCTCTCCTAGGGCTCCTGTAGTGTAAATTGAACCCCGTAATTGCCTCTCAGAGACACTTTTTTGCGTGAGCGATTCTGGGAAAACGACGTTGAATAAGATCGAACCCTTGAAAACCCAGAACCTAAATTAGCCCCTTTACCTTCATTAAGGGCCATTTCCTCAGAAATTGGGTTATTACAGAGTTATAGCTCGTGTTTTAGAGGTCAAGTTTCAGATCTTCTCCGTGGCTGAAAGGTGCATTTTGGGTCTGTGTGCATTTGCTGGAACGTTTATTACTTCTCCAGGCCTGTTCTTCAGAACCCTTCCACCCATCCAACCTTGTGCCTCAACCTTCTGTGAACCCTTGATCAATTCAAAGGGTATTCAACCAGTCTGCCAACAAATTTTTACATCTACAGGACATGTGATTTTTAAAAGAAAAAACGTGTAAGCAGCTACAACCATCATTCGATTTGATTTCACAATGGCTGGTATGATTTTGTTTAATTTTAGCATGATTCTGTCTTTCTTGAATTAGAATAAATGAATTGTTGGCTCAAATCACATTCATTTATGTCTGTTTTGAATTAGCATTCGATTCTGTTTGTTTTGAATTAGTATAAACGATTTGGTTTGCTAGATCGCATACATTTCTGTTACCATTGAATTGATTCAATACGATTTTGTTTGCTTTGAATTAGTAAAGGATTTGTTTGATAAAATCGCATAGATTTTTGTTATGGTTGAATTGATTCAATATGATTCTGTAGCTAGTCATAAAATTTGGATTTCTGTTGATTTTACAAATGAACACAATCTGAACAACATGTATTTTTGTGTATCTACAGGTACACACAAATTTCAATGGGAATTGGATCTGCTGTGGCAGTTTAGAACATGCTTTTTCTATACATAGTTTTGGTTTAGGTTGTTAGTTTTAGGCATAAATAGGAATCTGGGAGATTGTTCCCATATTTTTGCAAACAATTTTTGATAATTCCCACAAGGATTGTCTTATCTTGTGGCCTTTATATACTTGTTATTTTTTGTAAAGCACCCATCATTGTTGGGAGAACAAAGACTATGGGATTATGTTTATACATACTCGAATGGAAGTGGATGCTTTGTAACATCTTTAGCTTTCAATTTATCATACTTTTGTTCAAGTTTTGTGCATTTTAATTTGTTATCAAATTATTGACTACTTTAGATATCAAGATTTGTTACAGATTGATGCGTTATGATTTAAATTATGTCCATATCTGATGTATCTCATTTTACGCACAACAATTACTCTGTTTTAATTTAATTAACAGAAGGTTTATCTTCTTTGTTATATGAACGATTATGTACAAATCTTCGCACTGGGATTTATCTAAATGTGATGATTTGTAAATTATAAAATTGTTGTTGTTTTATGTCTTGTTTGTTCTGTCATTCGTATTCAAAGAGCGTTGCTGCTTCCTGTTTACGAGAATCTTGTGGAAAATCGGGTGCAGGTTTCCCCCATCGAACAACTGAATCATATACTGTGTACGGGACAAATTGGAAAGCGTTACTACAGGTTAGTCTGTTAGTTCTATTTAATTAGTTTATTTAATACATAAATTTCTTGTAATCTGAACACCTCTCACTGTTCATATTTATAGTTCAGATTTACAGTTATGATTGTTATGTTATTGCTTAGCTTAGATAGTTGTCATTTTATTTCTATCTCATAAAAATTATAAAAATAAAAAATAATAGCTTTGCTGTCATATGATAATTTACAAATGATTTTGCAAATTTCGGTCAAAATTTGTATGCTATAAATACTGTACATATAAAATTGGGATTTAATTGTATCGATAGCTGAACATTTAATAAGTAGGACAATTTCTCTATAGTATTAGTTAATAAACTGTATATATGTTTTAGATTTGTATATAGTTTGTTGTAGCTGCTTTTTTCACTTAGATTAGTTTCTTTAATTTAGTTTTTCTTTCACTTTCCTAGGACTTAGATCGGCCAATGGAGCCGCTAAACCCGTCGGAGTGGATCATTCCAAACGGCTTGGGTTATTTAGACAACCCCAGACCGGATCCACCCCTCCAGTTGATGAGCGGTCAATTTCACCCATCAACAGGTCGCCATTCAGCTTCCTAAATATCCCGGAGGTTGTCTCTTTGACATGGCTTCAGGTTCGAGGGGCGGATCCCCCTACTCCACCTGATATTGTTGCATTCCAGGAACTTATCACATCGTACCCCAAATCGACAAAGTTTGCTCCTCCCAAGTTAGTGAAAAAGCTCGACGAGATCCCAAAGGTCTCTATCCATCCCTTGTCGATGTGTCCCTTTTCTCTACGGCTAGATAAGAATGGTCTGATCGGTCAATTTACAGGAATATGGCCCTCTCCGAGAGCCATGGTGCAATGGTTAGATCTGAACTGGAAGAAAATGATCCAAGGGAAGATGTCCTCGACATTTTGTGGTAAGGTTTTTTTTGTTTTTATATTTGAGAATAAAGCAGATCAAGATCTAGTATTTAGAAATGGGCCTTACTTTATGGGATCAAAGGGTATGTATTTAAATAAATGGACTCCAGACTTCAACACTGAAAATGACATCCCTTTGGTTGTCCCGGTTTGGGTTTGTCTTTTGTTTCTCTCGCTCCATTTTTGGAATGATGAAGCCCTTCGAAGTATTGGGAATACCTTGGGAAGATTCATTGATCGAGCCAAACCATGAGATGGAATACAAGCCTATGCATGAATCTGTGTTGAGGTAGATCTGGAAAAGGGACTACCAGAGGATATTCATCTAACTCTCGATAAATGGTCTTACATCCAACAAGTAGATTATGAACAACTCCCCTTCAAGTGCAAAATATGTCATGAATATGGGAACTTTGCAAAGAACTGTCCACAAAACAAATCAGATCCCCTAGAGGAAAGAGCTCAAGAACAGTGGAAACAACCAAAAAGAAAAAAACTTTAGGAAAGGCAGTTCATCAATCAGATCCAGCTCAAGTAGGTCCTCCTCCCTCCTCTCCCCCCAGATCTCTTCTGCATGAGGAAATTGAAAAGGTGAAACAAGTAGAAATCCATTTGAAATCTTGGATAATTTAGAGGAAAAAATGGGAGAATCAAAGGAAAAGGGAAAGGAATCAAAAGAAGGAAGTAAAGGGAAGAAAAAAGAAAAAGAAAATTTGGAGATTCCTTCCCAATCTGCACACTTAAAAAATGGTGAATCTTCACCAAGCAATATTCCTATCCCATCTTAGTTGGAGATTCAAGAGCAAGAGGAAGGAAATCTAGAAGAATCTAAGGAGGAACCAGAACTAGAAGCATTGCAAATCGCTACTCAGAGGAAAGTAGGAAGGAAATCCAATCACAATAGAAGAGAAAATGAAGTTGATAGGGACAAAGAGCTTGGAATACAAACTACACTGGAAGGGATCCTCAAAAAGGAGAACAAGCAAGGGAAAGGGCATGGACAACTAGGGAAAAATGCGACACAAACTCAGCCCACCTAAGGTGGGGCATCGAAACCAACAGGTAAATAATGAAGTTAGTCTCATGGAATTAGAGAGGATTAGGCAGTAAAGAAAAGAAAGAAGCAATGAAAAAATTGATCAGAAGTGAAAAACCTCAGATCATTATGATCCAGGAGACAAAATTAGGGGAGTCTGAAACTCTCAATGAAATGCAGTATATTTGGAAAAAAAAGTAAAGGATTCGTGCTAAGGTCAAGGGTAGCCTCAGGGGGAATTGACACCTTTTGGAATGCTGATCTCTTTCAACTGGAAGAAAGTCACAAAGCATCACACTGGATAATGGTAAAACTGGATCATCTTCCTCCAGGTACGATCTTTCATCTTTTTAATGTATATATATCGAATTCCTATTGGGAAAAAGTAGAATGTTGGGAGTCTCTATTAGGCCTAGAGGGCATAGGGCTTGCACAAAACTGTATAATAGTTGGGGACTTTAGCACCACAATTCATATAAAAGAAAAAAGAGGGGGCTCTATAGTTCAGGATCCATCCAGGGAAAAAATGGAAGATCTAATGGCGATATTAGATTTGGTGGATGTTCAACCAAACAAAGGCCAATTCACTTGGAACAACAGGAGAGTCGGTCCCGGTCACATAGCTGCAAGATTAAATCACTTACTTATAAGCAATTCCTTCTTTTCCTGAGATGACATTATCTCTTCCTCAATAATTCCTTGCGCTAGCTCGGATAATCGACCCATCTCTCTTAGCTTTGTTAAAGAAGAAAATTTGGGACCCATTCCTTTTAGATTCAATCCAGTGTGGATAGAAAAAGTAGATTTCCCCCCTTACTTACCATAACATGTAGCCAATGGATCAAAGGTTCTCCTATTTATATATGGGAACAAAAATTAAAGTTGACTAAGGAAGCAATCAATCAATGGGTAAAATCCTCAACACACCCAATGAATATAGAAGTGAAGGGGTACCATAAAAAGTTGGAGGAGATACAAGATAAAATAGACGATCGAGAGGTACAACCCGATCTTCTACAACAAGAGCAAATTGTCTATCAATCCTACTTAAAGTCTTTAAAAGACGAAGAAACAATGTGGAGGCTAAAATTTAGAAGTCTTTGGCTTATAGATGGGGATAAAAATACCTTTTTTTTTCATAAGCAAGCAAGAGCAAGACAATGGAGGAATAGGGTAGAGGAAATCAAAAACTCCCTCAGGAGAAATAACTTCATCTTTTGAGGAGATACAAAATTTGTCCACAACTCATTACAATAAGTTATATGCAGAGGATAGTAGCTTGGATGAAGAATTATGTGTGCAATTTGTTGACGGGTCATATTGACCACTCGTCAACTGAAAGGGAATAGTCCGGTCCGAGGTTGTTTAAGTGTAACCTAAGTCGTTTAAGGTAACTATCCCTGATGGGTTTAACGGCTCCATTGGCCGATGAAAGGATCTATCTAATAAATAAATGAAAATTTGTCTAAGATCCTAACTACTAATTGTCATATTTCGAGTATTTACAATGATCTATTAGATTAGATAACCTGATACTTAATTATATAAATTCACAAAATTTACAAGTTCTACATGGGTATAAGATTTACTAGAAACCTTATGAAAATGAGAATTTCAAAGTATGTAATGGAACTTAATCCCGATAAAATCAAATCTAAACAATATCTATAAATAATAAACAAAACAAATAATTCAAACTTCAATCATACTGAAACAATAATATTCAAGCTAAGCGAACAAATGAACTAAACTAAATGTTTTTGAATGTAATTTATGACAAGAGTTATTCAAATGATCAAATCATTTAAACTAACCATTACAACTAAAGATTTACATTCAAACAAACCATACAAACAAAATATGATAAAATACAAGACTAAACTATCTTGATCAGGAGCAGAGTTGCAATCTAATGTTTGAATCATCTCCTTCAAATATTTGTTAGATTGTCCACCTGTAAAATAAATTCTCAGACAGACAATGTTGCACTTCAAGTCCAACAAAATTCTGGTGAAATAAATTTCAACAAAATAGAGTAGATTTAATACAGATAATGAAAGGAAACAATTTTGAGATCAATCCTTTATAAAGAATAATAATGTAGTATTTCAATTAACGAAACACATTTCATTAAAAAGAAATAATTGAACACATGTAATTTGCATAAGAAAAATCTAATACATTTTACACATGCATTTATCTATCAATCACACAAAGAATTGATAAAGTTGAGATAACGAATGATATTATTTAAATATTAACCTTTGGAACAAAAGATACACAAATTAATATCATAACCATGAATTAATAAAATATGGACAAAAGGCAAGGTTTCATTCTACAAAGCTATGACAGGTAGAAAATGAACACATAAATGAAAACAAATGATATTATATTAAAAAAAAAACTCCAAAATTACTCACAGAACAAAAGTCTGAAGCAAAATGAGGTTCAATGTCTTCCCATTACAATCCCAAGTCCATTGATTATTCCATGCTCCTCCCTTTTCCAGAGCTCTCTAATCTTATTTTTATAAGTGCAGACTACATAAACTGATTTACATTAATTAATTTCATGCTAAACATCAATCTTTGATATCTTTGGGTTGTTCAAACAAAAGCCAAATTGGAGATTGACTGCAACACAAAATATGGAAAATTTCATGTCAAAGATCTGTCCATATCTCTCAAATCGTGTCGTTTATGGTGAAAATCCTCCTGAGTAAGGTAAATCGCTCTGTTCTGTAGATGGGTTTTCAAGTGTTTCCATAAATTCGTTACTGTCTTCCCATAAATGAAGATTTGATTTCACCTCCTGAGAAGTGAAGCGATTTTTTAGTTTTCTCATTTCAATCCTTTAGCAACTATTCTCCCAAAACAAGCAATTCCAACTCTCTTCCATGATCTGGAGTATGAGATATTGTAAACAAAACAATCAAAACAATTATTAATAATAGGAAACAAAATCAAAGAAATAATTTAAACGTCTTTCATGCTAAAAAAATCACACCCTAATAATAACAAAAATACTTGAGAATAACTATGGAATGTTCCATTATGTATTGTTATAAATCAAATATTTAATTACTAATATAATAAAACAATACAAAAAATAAAAACTCATATCTATGCTTATTTTACAAGAAAACTATAAACAAATGCAAAAAAATGAATTGTTAAATCACTCAACAACTCTTGGGCCACTTTTCCATTTAATTGACTGTAAACAATGCAATTCTCAATTGTTTTATTCGCCTCATGGCTTAAACATAGTGTAACATGTAATCAATTCATTTTTTCGAATTACTTGGTTATTAAGAACGATCGTTAAAACAATTGATTGCAAACACCTTTGCATAATGACCAAGTAATAACAATAATGACTTGAAAACCATGACATGATAGTAACAAAAACTTTTATAGTAATGACCTTTGTAATGTCATCTAATTCAAATGAAAGGTCCAAACACAATTATTTTTTTTAACCACTGTTCATAGTTTTAAGTCATGATAATGATTATGACCATTAAGACTAAGACCAAATCAAGTCATGTCTTGATTATTCATCAAAATCTAGTTCTCTAGCTCATGCTCAAATGAGATCATTCCTTTTTTTAAATATCATCAAATCGTATTAGGAAAACAAGAACAAGTGTATAAAAGTAATAATAAATCTATTCTTGGATTCCATTGTCAAATCATGATGATAACTATAGTTTTCTTTCATTAACCAACATAGAATACCTGAAAATAAAAACATGTTATGAAACCATTTGCTAATCATTGAAAGACATCATGAAATCCTTCATACTCTTGTTTTGAATTTTCATGTTGAAAATCAAGAAATTCAAAATGAAAAATAATCGATATAAGAATGAAGAACCATTGTTAAAGTCACTTTCAATAGTTAACATATTCAACATAATAATGTCCAGTGGAAACATTTAAATCTCAAAATATTCACACAATTCAAAGCAAACCACTCAAATAAGAAAAAATCAGAAAAAGATAAAAAGACTATCAAAAGACCAAAGATCTAGTCAATACAATTTTGTGAATTTATTACATTACAAGCCAATTATCACACCAAATTAATCCATAAAATCATCTTCTTGGATCAAGTAAGATAGAGTCGGATGTCCTGAAAGCGATATTTTTGAATGGTTAAGGGGGTCTCCTTGAATTTTTACAAAAAACTTCAAGGGGGACTGTTGGGGGGACAACACAATTCATATCTCAGATCCCAAAGAAAATATCAGAGGGGGATAATAAGGAATTGAACAAAAAAGTATTAGAGGAAGAAATCTTTATAGCTATTCATCAATTTAATTCAGATAAATCTCCCGGGCCAGATGGGTTCACCATCTATTTTTACAAAATATTTTGGCATATTATAAAATTTGATCTAATCAGGATGACACAATATGTGTAGAAATCTCATAGGATGGGGGGAGCTACCAACTTTGAATTCTTAGCTCTTATTCCAAAAGAAAAGAGAGCCTCTTCATTTGAAAGATTTTTCACAATATCCTTATGCAATGTGTCTTACAAAATCATGGCTAAAATTATAGCAAATCGGTTGAAACCCTACTTGAATTCTTCAATCCTTCTAAATCAAGGAGGATTTGTGGATAATAGACAAATATGGGATAACATTATTTTGGTACAAGAGGCCATGCATTCTAGTGTTAGCCGAGGGGAAAAAGACATGGTTGTAAAAATTGGCATGGCTAATGCTTTTGATAGAGTCAAACATAGTTTTCTCAAGGCAGTTCTGGAAAAAAATGGCTTCAATAAAGTGTTTATATCTTGGATAGGAGCCCAGATTTCTAATCCTTGGATATCCCCCTTGGATAATGGTAGGCTTGCTTCATGTTTTAAAGCTTCTCGAGGGATTAGGCAGGGATGCAATCTTTCCCCCTTTTTGTATGTCCTCATGGCTGATGCTCTTAACAACAAATTAGAATGGGAATTAACTACATGGGGTATTCCTGGGATCCATATAGCTAGATGAGTCAAGAGGATCAATCATTCACAATTTGCGGATGACAGTTTGTTGTTGGGAGGAGCATCCAAGATTATTGCGCGAAGATTTAAGTTAATACTGGATCAATTCATCCAAGTATCGGGAGGTTTAATCGATCATGATAAAATCCAAATTTATGCTTGGAACATAAAATCCCAAGCCATCCCAGGTATTGCTAAAATTCTGCAGTTTCCTATTTCAGTGGAATGGAAAACTTTTAAATACCTTGGAATATAAATCTGCCTCAAAGCTCTCCCGGGAGATACCTAACAAATCCTATTACAAAAAATAAAAGATAAAATGGAAGGATGAGGTGCTTTCTGGTTGAACCCAACATGATGTTTAGTGCTTGTTAAATCAATTTTTTCATCCTTGCCCATATTTCAATTTTCTTCCCTCCTGTCTCCCATGGGAATTAAAAAAGTGCTAGCTCAAGCCATTCGACAATTTTTATGGCAAGGAAGCAAATAAAATACAAAAATATTTCATTTAACAAATTGGAATTTGGTAAGAGCTCCAAAAGATAATGGGGGACTAGGGGTCCGAGATCCCGAAATTGTGAATCTTTCTCTTGGTGCAAAAATACTTTGGAGAATGGTGACATGAAAAAATGAATGGTGGAAAAGGCGTTGGTTAAGAAGTAAATGGAGGGAAATTGAAAAATATGTATGGATTCTCCCCCATCCCAGTCAAAGGTTTCTCCGATTTGGAAGGTCCTCAAAGCTTCATTACCTCTTATTTAGTCCTCTTTGCACTAGGTACCAGGAAATGGCAAGCTAATTAATCTATGGCAGGACGAGATTCTTGGTTCCATCCCTCTGAGTCAAAATGTTTCTCTCAATGATATTAGACAATGGATGATATCTCAAAATAAATTTTCTCTATTTGACATTTTTGTTTGGCATACTAATGGTGTTTGGTAGGATTGGAATCTCGGTCTTATTCCTCCTCATATTCAATCTCAAGCGGATCTTCTTCCTCTCACTCTCAAAGGTGTTTCTCTGGTGCATTTGCAGAAGCAAGATTTACGAGGTTGGGGAGCTATTGGATACTCGGTAAAAAAAGGTTATAAGGCTCTTTTATTACAAAATGATATCCCAACAAAAGAATCGATGTGGAAAAATATATGGAACAATGATGGATTACCTAAAGTGAATATATTTTGTTGGACTCTTGTTCACGGAAATCTTCTTAATGGAGAAAACCTGGCTAAAAGAGGAATCAAAGGTCCCTTTCGATGTACTCTATGTAAAAAAACTTAGTAAACCTCCATTCATCCATTTCTAGAGTGTAGTTTTGCAAAGCAGGTTTGGAAATTGGTTTTGCAGAATTATGGTATAAAATCCAATGGCCCTCTACATGAAAAACTTTTCTTGGAAAATAATCACTTTTAGGGATCCTTCTCTAGGAAAATGATTTTTCAAATATTATGGAAAGAGACACATAAATTTGATTGTTGGCAAATTTGGTTAGCCAAAAATAGAAGTATTTTTAAAGATCAAAATACTAGTCCTGGAGTTGTAGGTTCTCATTCCTTGGGGCAGATGGCAGTGGTATCCCCTAGCCTAGGGATAACTAGGGAGATTATGTCTCGAGGCCCACAAGTCCTATACATGGAGTATCAAGAGCCATATTGACTTGAGCCTGGCCCTGGAGGGCCCATCCTTCTTCTTCAGCACCTCCATTCTGTCATCAACAACAACATCCATCCCATCGGCATGGTTCTGAAGTAACAACGGGTCTTGATCCATGAGGTAATGAGTCAAGGTATCAGGGTATGTGTCACTCTGATTCTCAAAATATTTGAATATGTGCATTTAATTCTCTTTTTCTTCATGACGTGTGCTTGGATTGCATGCCTTCTTAATTGTCCATACTCGGGGGGGGGTGGATGACAAAATTCCCTAGCAAGTTGGTTCCCTTAGGAGTGAGTTGACACTGGGTGGGTTTATGAAAGGTAATCATTCATTCCTACCATAATTATCACTTTTCATCATCTTCCCTCTCATCTACCCCCTACATTGGTTTGGGCATTAGGTTTGCCAAGCTAGTAAGGGTTGTACCTTGCCTTGTGGGAAGAAGGGGCTAAAGGCCCAGAGGGTAAAAGCAGTTGGAAAAAGTTAAAATCCAAAGATCAAAACCTTGATATGCTTCAACCAAGGATCCCTGAGAAAGAAATAAAAGGCTTCTCAGCAAGGAAAGAAGGGACCCATAAAAAGATAAAACTCAAGACCTAGTTGGAGGATAGGGGGACTCATCACGAGCCAACCCATTAGGTCCATGGGCATGTAGCGGTATGACACTACTATTCATCTGGTCACCATGCCAAGGTAGTGGCTCTTGGTGGCATAGCCAAGAGAAAGGGGGTCTCATCACAAGCCAACCTTCTCATCTCTGTGAAATGCTTGTGGGTAACGTTGTCACCACTGGTCACCACGCTAAGGCAGTGTCTCCCAACTATTCTCTTGAAAGAAAAAGCAATAAGATAAAAGATAAAAAGGCATTGAATGGGCTAGGAAACAATTGCATCCATGACAAGGTGCAACTCACCCTCTTCAGAGGCACCCAGAGGTAAGACATACATTTCTCTGTCATCACTGCACCCCTTGCCAAAACATCCCCCACACCATCTCATGCACTTTCATGACCTAGAATGGTATTCACTTGGAAAACACCCAACACCTAGGGAAAATTATCCCAATAGGACGTTCTGGAACCCTCTCCAAACATGGCTTGTAGAATAGCATAACAACTTTGAGCACTTGTCTGGGTAAACGAGGTTTTATGCACATGTTTGGGTAACTTGATTATTAGATGTGATTGACATTGCTATGATCCCTATGACTTATGAGCCCATGGAGGACATACTTTTTGTTACTTCAGGACCACACTTGACGGACATGTACATATGGGGAGATGATTAGCTCGAACCTCCATAGGGCTAAAATCCCACAAGATGGATGTTGAGACCCTAGCCAGGGGAAAACATATACCAGAGGCTTGCACTAGAGAGAGAGGAGGATGTTCCACTAGAGACACCTTGGCATGCCTAGACCCAGGGGGGTCTTTCCTTTATCCCTGAACGTTGGCTTTGGAAGGCCCACAATGTCACCCTTGTGACCCTTGACATCACCCAACGTCAGATGGACATGATGGAGGCAGTTGTGTGCCAAGTGGCACATGTGGCATGATCCAGAGGTTTTTGAAGGCCTAACGTTTTTCTCCTGGAGGCCAACATCTCACTTAGGAGGCCCAACGTCACCCTAAAAGGGCATGATGTCACCTCTTTTGCACATTTAGGGTTTAATTTGTCAATTTTATGTAAAAAGCTGGATATTTGATGTAACTGGCCATGCCGACCTTTTTGGACCTAATTTGTAATTAAAGGTCATTTGAATTGTATAAATAAGGGAAAAGTCCCTTGTATTTTTTCATCATATTTCACTCACACAAGTGAGGTTTGAAATTCGGCCTATTTAAGGCTCATTGGCTGAAATTAAGTGGTGCACAACTCTTGGAGGAGGTTTCTCTTGGTGTATTTTGGCATTTTCTTGGTGCAAAGCCTTCAAGTAGGGCATATTGCTAGATTATTCTTGGTGAATGTAAGTGAAAATATGCAATTCCTCTTTCTTTGAATGGTTATAGTATGTTTTGCTTTGCATTTACTAAGATTATGAAATTGCTAGTGTAAAACCCTAGGAGATTAAGCACGTGTTATTGTCCTTATCTCAATAGCTATCCACCTACTAGATTTTGCTAGAAGACATATCTATTGAAGCATGTGCTAGAGCCCTACCTTTGTAGMAMTCTAACACCATTGCTTCATCAAGCTTTTATTTATCTCAAGTTTGAGCTAAAGAAGAAGGAAAACTGYTAGGGCCTAGGGTTACCTACTTCCTAGTAGTTGTTTTCCTTCTAGGGTTTGGTGATTGAGGCCTTGGGTTACCAACACCTCAACCATTCTCCCTCTTGTCTTTAGTTCACACATTATCATTTGTTTCCTTCAATATTGTTGTTGCAAAAAGTGACGCCATTAGCCCTAAAGACACTGGTTTATACCTTGTACTTGATTGATTGATGAAAACAAGCCTTAAACCTTATACCTCAAKCTCTTTGCTAACTATTACTAACCTTAGATTAGACTGATTTAGTAAAATTCTTGCTGYTGTTACAAAAGTAAGCTACAACCATATATTAYAGCAGTGAAAGCTCCTAAAAGMAAGTGTCAAAGTTGATTATTACATTGCCTTCTTAGCTTCTGACAAGTGCTAGCATATTGCTAATTATAAGTTACCATTTTGGGTCATTTTGAAGCTTGTTTGAGGCATAAAATGTGAAGCTATMATCATATATACATTGTTGTTATAAATTTCTGTTTGCTTCATGTTATATCAACTCATTGATTTTATTGAAAGTCCAAGGTTTTTCKAAGCACTAATATCAATTGTTACTTGCAAAATAATGTTTTTCTTGTTGTCTTGTTCTGGGAAGGTACAATTAAGCATATCTTTGCTTCATATTATTAAACCTTTGGGGCTTTTTGATTAATGACTTGTGAGAGGGGAAGAATGTTTCTTGACACTATTACCTTTTCCTTCTCAAACCCCCAGGTCACCGGGGACGTCTCCCCTAGGCTTTCACCCCTAAAAGGAAAGAGGTGTCTTATTTAGGTGATAGTGATAAGACAACCTCATGTTATGCCAATTTGTTGTTCACTTGCCTTTGGATTTTGGGCAAGTACAAATTGTGCGATAACATTTCGGCGCCACTGCTGTGGAACACTGAGTCAATTCTCCTCAAAGATGACACTTTTCGGTAAGCCTTTCCTCAAAAGCCTTTACTTTGCAAATCTTACCTGGCGACTCCACTGAGGGTGACCCCGTCATCCCTTTGACAATCTCAAAAAATATTGTCTTGCGACTCCACAAATGACGACCTATAGCGGACGTTAGTACACACTTTCTTCTCATGCAGGTCCTATTTCCCCTATGGCTCCTCCTAAATGGTCTCCCAAATATTTTTTTTTGTCTTTGGACTTAGCTAACACCCAAGGAGGATTACATGATCACCCAAAAAAGGTTGATTCTTGGATACCTATATTCTCGGGAGAAGTAGGATCTTAAGGAAACTCACATTGGACTAAGTTTTATGAGGGGTATGAATTTCACCAATCAAGAGAACACCCTGACACTTTTATGAGGATTTTTGTGAGCTCACTCACTGGAAGTGCCAGAACCTGGATTAACTGATTCCCAAGTGAAAGCTTCAAAACTCCTGAAGATTTGGAATGATCTTTCATGAACAGATGGTGTAAAGAAGAAAGTATGGCCTCCTTTTACTCTCAATACCTCGAAGTTTGCAAAGGAACCAACAGAAACATTAGGGAATTCAATGATAGGTTCAACACTCTCATTAGCAAAATTCAACCCAAATTTCACCCAAAAATCCTTATTCTCCAACATTTCCTAAACTCCTTAGAAGGAATTTTGCAGTTCACCCTCAAGGATCAATTATCTGCGAGCCTAGAAGAAGTGCAAGAGGTTGCTTGCCAGATTGAGGAAAACCTTAGGTTCAACAATTCCATCCATCAAGTTAACCTTTTAAATGACAATGACATCTGGGAACAAAATGGGGAAAGCATGGTGGAACCAAAGCATAACCTCTTAGAGATCCTAGAAGTGGAATATAGTGCTTTCCCTAAAAAATGGAGCACAGGTTTCTCAAACATCAAAGATGCTTCCTTGTTCTCTCAACAAAATGAGCCTCCTGAGGATTTAAAACCAACTCAAGATACATTTAGAAACCCCTAGGTTGAATATTTTGAATACTCCCTCCCACAAATCCATGAGGAGGATAATCTTGAAGAAGAGTTCCTTGTTGTCTACCAAGTCGGGAGCATGGGAACAAAATATGGGGAACCTGCACCTTTTTATGTTACTCTCCAAATCAATAATTTCCTTCTCCATAATTGTGTGTTTGACCCAGATACCCCTAGGAATATTATGACCAAAAGGGTCATGCACCAATTAGGTCTAAGCATATCACAACCAAACACACAAGGTGGTTTTACACGAGGCATCATTAAGGACCTAAGTGTTTCTTTCCATGCTTTCCCTGATGCCCCTTTCACTATTGATGTGTTAGTAATAGACACTTCAAGCAATTCGGGAATCCTACTCCGTAAGGACCTGATAGAAGACTTGACTGGGAACTCCCAAGACCAAGGGTCTAAAGCTATCATACCTCACCCCGAAGGGTACTCTTTACCCTTCACAAAGAACCCATCATAGGATGCCTTATTGAGACCCCTGAGGAACCTACTAATCAGCTCCTTTGTGTAAACAATGGGATTGAAAGTTGGTTCGTCCAAGGGGAAAATTCAGAGGAAGAGTCTACCAAAACACCTAAAGGAATATGGACTTTGGAATTTGATGGAGCTCATTCAAGTTATGGTTCAGGAGCAGGTATCGTCTTGACAACCGCATCCAAGGAAACCTTCCATTACTCTTATAGAATTTAATATCATTGTACTAACAACGTTGTCGAATATGAAGCTTTGATTATAGGCCTCCACTTAGCAATCGACAAAGGTGTCACACACTTGAAATTTGTAGGAGACTCAGACTTGATAGTATCACAAGTGTTGTTAGAATTTGCTGCCAAGAATGAGAGATTAAAAAGGTATCGTGACTTCACAAGATCCATTGCAAAATCTCTTAAGAAGGTGTCAATCAAAGCAGTTCCTCGAGAAGAAAACTATGTGGCAGATGCCTTGGTTGTCTCCGCATCCACCTTACAACCTTGTGATGGTCCTCTCCAAAATCTGTGCAAAATGGAAGTCTTGTTTAGACCATCGATCCCTGATAGCTTGGAACATTGGCAAGTCTTTGAAGACGATGACCAAATCCTTAGATTCATGGAAAATAGTAGAGAATTCACCGATTCACGAGTAAACTTCCTAGTTGATTCCATGGACCTAGATGTATTAAACCTGCAAAATAACACTTTGACGAAAGGATGTGTCCATTTAGAACACCTCTTAGATAGACACGATGTTTACAAAGTAAAAAACCCCAAGAAAAAAAGAGATGAAGCCTTAGAATTCAACATCGACACTGAGATGGATCCAATAATGGTCAAAATAGGAAAAGGGAATATTGAAAAGGAGACGATTGAGATACTAGATCTCATAAGAGAATTCAAGGATACCTTTGCTTGGAATTAGGATGAACTAAAGCCTTATAGGGGTGATGTCATTCAACATGCTATACATATGACAGAAGGAGCCAAACCTTTCCGACAAAAGTTAAGACATATTAACATGAAGTTGGTGAACCAGATGCAAAAGGAACTCCAAAAGATGGTCAATGTTGGTATAATAGGTCCTATCAGGTATTCATCATGGATGTCAAATATGGTAGTTGTCCAGAAGAAAAGTGGTGATATTCACTTATGTGTAGATTTCTGAAACCTTAACCAACTATCCTTGAAAGACAACTACCCCCTCCCAAATATGGAACATTTGTTACAAAGGGTTACAAAGTGATCCAAAATTGATATTTAAAGACTTGGTTAAGTTTTAAGCATGTGTTCAATTACCAATTAGGAATTAATGAAATAATATTGCATCCATCATAAAGAATGCAGATCAGAAAACAAACATATGGAGCAACAAACCATAACATCAAGCTTGATAACGGAGTTCGACAAGGTTGCCTACATCTCCGAGCCTTTGTCTCAGTGGGGGAGGATTCTTTATTAATTCTTCAATGCTCTAAAAGTACATCAAAAGTACATAAAATTGATCTCTGACTGGCTCAACTATGTTCTGCTCTGCCTCATAAACCCAATACAACAGACGTCACTGAAAAATGTTGAGTGTATCTCCCATAATAAGCCTCCAAAGTTTGGCTATCTTGCTATCTTTTCTTGCATAAAACTTAACGTTCTCCAAAAATCTACATAGTTTGAACTCCCTGGTGCATCGACAAAGCTTTTGGTTAAAAAGGACAGAGTCCATGGATTGAATCCCAAAAGACCCGTGCTATTACAATATATGGTGGCAAAAGATATGGTAAAAATCTTTGAATATGGTTCTAAAAACCATATATTATGGACAACGCATTTATTTTATTGTTTGAAATAAACCATAAACTATGGTTTGATACCCACTTTGCAATGATATGGACACACTCTTTTAAAACTGTGACAAATGACATTTAAATATAGTTATAACAAACCATATTACATTATTTATAAACCCACGAAATAAAATGTAGCATATAGTTTGGATAAGGTTTAAATATGGTATATCCCATATGCTTTGAACATGGCATAATATATGGTAAATAAACCATATGATATAATATGGTGGCATAAATCTTGGAGCGTGTGCATATGTTTAGCCATAATATATGACATATCTCCTTAAATAAAATTTTGCCACATTATTTTAACAAGTGTTGACTTGACTTGGTGGTTAGTGCATTTGGTTGAGATTGTTGACCTTTGAATAGGTCTCGAGTTCGAATCCTACGGAGGATAAATAGACTAAATTTTGAACCGATCCTTATTTCCCTCGTAAGGGTGCCACGTGGCAACACTGGGTTGGGCCACGTGGCATTGTATGATTTCCCTGTACAACCATGTCGCCAACACAATCACCTTCCAACTCATCTACCTAGTCAACAACTGAACCTGTGTGTCCACTTCCACCTGTCATCGTTTTCCATTGCCATGTGTCATTTATAGAAGGTGCCATGTGTCCTTTGACCAATTGACTTTTTTCATGTTTGGGAAATAAGCCAGAACACGATATCTTTCGCATACGACGTCCATTTGCAAAAAATATTATATGGCTAGAATTGACGCGACGATCCGGATGCAATGACATTGGTTTCATCCGATTCCAGGAACTTTGATTTTTAGGCCTTCCTGGATCCATTTTGGATCATGCCTCCCTACTAAGACCTTTTGGTCATCCAAAAGGGTATTAAACAGTCATCAAGTGCAGGATAGGCCACCCAACCTATTCTTTGTCTTTAAAATATGTCCTGTGCACCTGTCTCATCAAGATCGATTGCAAAACAACCATGAAAATTGACATCATATTGTTAGCCACTTGTATTCTTTCACATATTACTAAAGCCACTACCATCCATGTTGAAAACATTAGCAATGATAACAACAAAAATATGACTGCAAATGAGCTAATATGTTTGTAGTACTTGCACGACATTAGCTTATCTTGAAGCAAAGTATGATTTAAATTCCATTCTACAACCATCTCATGTTCATGCTTAAGATCAATTGCTTGATTTGGCACAATTATAGGTGTGTTGCTTGCATAAGCTTCCTTCCTTAATTGTTCCATTGTTTGAAGAGATTGATTTTCTTTTAAGTGATGAGCATGTACAACATATTCATTGCCTTCTTTGATTAAGTGATATTGATTTTGTTCCCTGTAGAAGATTGATTTGCGATCATACAAATAAGGATTTCCTAAGACCATTCCAAATTCATTGAGTGGCACCACATCACACATTACCTCATCCACAAACTTTGATGAAATTGTAATCTTTAAAGTGCATTTCTTTGTTATGTGCAATTTATGATTGTTGCTTATCCATTTAAGTGAGTAAGGTTTATGATGCATCTTAGTGCTTAATCCCAATTGTTTAACCACTTCCTCTGAAACCACGCTAGATTGAGATCCACTATCTACCAATGTATCGATCTTAGTATGTTTCATTATCATCCTTATGTGAAACAATTTGCATCTAGAATCATATCCATCACCAATTTTACCTGTCAAACCAACTGTTGTGATCTTAGTCTCATCACCTAAATCATATCCCAAGTCTGTTGGTTGTGTTGCTGCTACAACTGCTTGCCTCCCTTTCCTCTCTTTGAACCACTTCGGTCTCTTCTCGGGATGAAATTTCCAGCAATGGTCATCATCATGCCCTTCTTTCTTGTAATGCTTGCAAGAGAGCTTCTCTTCCCTTCTTTTTTCTAAATTTGTTTTCTTGTCATTCCCCTTCCTTTTGTCCTCTTTCCTTGAAGATGATTCCCATGATACACCAATTCCTATTTTCCTTGCTTCAATGCATGTTGCTCGAACATAAACCTCATCAAGATTAGTAGGTCCAAACATAAATATAGTGTTACAAATATGTGTAGGTAAACCTCCTATATGCTTCATAAGAGTTTTTTGGGTATGCAATGGAATTTTTAACATTAACGCCATATTACGAAACTCATCTGTGTATTCTTGCACCGTTTGTCCCTTTCTTAGTTTAAGACCTTGCCATTCAATTAAATACTTCTCTTTATAACCCAAAGGATAAAAATGCTTCCTAAGTGAAAAAACAAAATCTTGCCATGATGAAAATACATTACCCACTTGTTGCGTGCCATTTTGCAGCTTACTCTGCCACCAGATGAGTGTGGTGCCTGCAAGACGAAGCGATGCCAAATTGATTTGAGTTGCCTCATCCTTGATTTGTTGCACACTCCAATAAACTTCCATATGTCTGACCCAGTTATCAAGCTTCTCATTATTGACTTCACCATCATACACGAGCAATTCAAATTTCACATCAAGCTTAAGTAAGGGCATATCATGTTTATTTTTATGGGAATGTTTTCTTGCAGTGGATTTGGAACTTGTACTTGAAGACGAAGAAGATGATGGAGAAGAAGGAGGTGAAGGAGGAGGTTTAGGAGGATCCTCTCCTTCTTCACTTTTGTCTTGTTTAGAAGATTCCCCTTGGAAAGGCCTCTTATGTTCCAAGTAATCCTAATATAAGACCTTTACCATCTCAGACATGGAGAATAAAGTCTTTTGCAACTCGATCTCATTCTGAGACATGCCTTCTTCCTATGCCATATCCTCACTTTGAGAAGCCCTCTTTCTCGATCCATTACCAGGATCCCCTTCTACAATCTTGCCTTGACCACGACTTAGCTTTTCCCTAGTAATAATGCAAACTCAAAAAAAAACCGTCAACTTGCTCTGATACCACTTGATATGAAATTGATCTTTAAAGATTTGGTTAAGTTTTAAGCATGTGTTCAATTACCAATTAGGAATTAATGAAAGAATATTGCAGCCATCATAAAGAATGCAGATCAGAAAGCAAACATAAGGAGCAACAAACCATAACAACAAGCTTGATAATAGAGTTCGACAAGGTTGCCTATGTCTCCTGGCCTTTGTTTAAGTGTGGGAGGCTTCTTTATTAATTCTTCAATGCTCTAAAAGTAAATCAAAATTACATAAAATAAATCTTTGACTGGCTCAGCTATGTTTTGCTCTGCCTCAGAAAACCAATACAATAGACGACACTGAAAAATGTTGAGTGTAGCTCCCAGAATAAGCCTCCAAAGTTTGGCTATCTTGTTGTCTTTTCCTGCATAAAACTCACTTTTCTCCAAAACTCTTTATAGTTTGAACTCACTGGCGTATCAGTAAATATTTTGGTTAAAAAGGACAGAGTCCATGGATCAAATCCCAAATACCCACGCTATTACAATATGTGGTGGCAAAAGATATGGTAAAAAGCTTTGAATATGGTTATAAAAACCATATATTATGGACTACGAATTTATTTTATTGTTTGAAATAAACCATAAACTATGATTTAATACCCACTTTGCAATGATATGGGCACACTATTTTAAAAATGTGACAAATGGCATTGAAATATGGTTATAACAAACCATATTACATTGTTTATAAACCCATGAAATAAAATGTAGCATGTAGTTTGGATAAGGTTTAAATATGGTATATCCCATATTCTTTGAACATGGCATAATATATGGTAAATAAACCATATGATATAATATGGTGGAATAAATCTTGGAGCACATGCATATGTCTAGCCATAATATATGGCATATCTCCTTAAATAAAAAAATTCCACATTATTTTAACAAGTGTTGACGTGACTTGGTGGTTAGTGCATTTGTTGAGATTGTTGGCCTTTGAATAGGTCTCGAGTTCGAATCCTACAGAGGATAAATAGACCAAATTTTGAATCGATCCTTATTTCCCTAATCAGGGTGCCATGTGGTAACACTGGGTTGGGCCACGTGGCATTGCATGATTGGCCCGTACAACCATGTCACCAAGACAATCACCTTCCTACTAATCTTCCTAGTCAACAACTTAACCTGCCATGTTTCCACTGCCACCTGTCATCATTTTCCACTGCCACGTGTCATTTCTAGAAGGTGCCACGTGTCCTTTGACTAGTTGACTTTTTTCCTGTTTGGGAAATTGGTCAGAACGCGATATCTTTTGCATACAATGTGCATTTGCAAAAAAAATTATATGGACAGAATCAACGTGTGATCCAGATGCAATGGCATTGGTTTCATCCGATTCTGATAACTTTCATTTTTAGGCCTTCATGGATCCATTTTGGATCATGCTTCTCGACGAAGACCTTTTGGTCCTCTAAAAGGGTATTAACCAATCATCAAGTGTGGGATAGGCCACCCCACTTGTTCTTTGTCTTTAAAATCTGTCGTGTGCACCTGTCTCACCAAGATCAATTGAAAAACAACCATGACAGCTGACAACATATTGTTAGCCACTTGTACTCTTTCACATCTTACTGAAGCCACTACCATCCACATTGAAAACATTAGCAGCGATAACATAAAAAATATGACTGCAAATGAGATAGTATGTTTTTAGTACTTGCACGACATTAGCTTATCTTGAAGCAAAGTATGATTGAACTTCCATTTTACAACCATATCATGTTTATTGTTAAGATCAATTGCTTGATTTGGCACAATTATAGGTGTGTTTCTTGCATAATATGCCTTCCTTAATTGTTCCATTGTTTGAAGAGATCGATTATCTTTTAAGTGATGAGCATGTACAACATATTCATTTCCTTCTTTGACTAAGTGATATTGATTATGTTTCCTGTAGAAGATTTCTTTGTGATCATACAAATAAGGACTGCCTAAGACCATTCCACATTCATTGAGTGGTGCCACATCACACACTGCCTCATCCACAAACTTTGATGAAATTGCAAAATTTAAAGTGCATTGTTTTTTTATGTGAAATTTATGATTGTTGCTTATCCATTTAAGTGAGTAAGGTTTATGATGCATCTTAGTGCTTAATCCCAATTGTTTAACTACTTCCTCTGAAATCAAGTTAGATTGAGATCTACTATATCCTAATGTATTGATCTTAGTATGTTTCATTATCACCCTTATGTGAAACAATCTACATCTAGAATCATATCCATCACCAATTTTACCTGTTAAACCAATTGTTGTGATCTTAGTCTCATCACCTGAATCATATCCCAAGTTTGTTGGTCGTGTTGCTTTTGCAACTATTTGCCTCCCTTTCCTCTCTATGAACCACTTCAGTCTCTTCTCGGCATGCAATTGCCAGCAATGGTCATCATCACACCCTTCTTTCTTGCAATGCTTTCTTGAGAGCTTCTCTTCCCTTCTTGTCGCTGAATTTTGTTTCTTGCCATTCCCCTTCCTTTTGTCCTCTTTCCTTGAAGACGATTCCCCTGATACACCAACTCATGTTTTCCCTGCTGCAATGTATGTTGATTGAACAGAAACCTCATCAAGATTAGTAGGTCCAAACATAAATCTAGTGTTACGAATGTGTGCACGTAAACCTCCTATATACTTCATAAGAGTTTCTTGGGTATGTAATGGAATGTTTAAAATTAAAGCCATATTATTAAACTCATTTGTGTATTCTTGCACTGTTTGTCCCTTACTTAGTTTAAGACCTTGCGATTCAATTAAAGCCTTCTCTTTATAACCCAAAGGATAAAATTGCTTTCTAAGTGAAAAAAAAAATCTTTCCATGATGGAAATACATTACCCACTTGTTGTGTGCCATTTTTCATCTTACTCTGCCACCAGATGAGTGTTGTGCTTGCAAGACGAAGCGATGCCAACTTGATTTGAGTTGCCTCATCCTTGATTTGTTGCACACTGCAATAAACTTCCATATGTATGACCCATTTATCAAGCCTCTCAACATTGACTTCACCATCATACATGGAGAATTCAATTTTCACATCAAGCTTAATTAAAGGCATATCATGTTTATGTTTATGGGAATGTTTTCTTGCGGTGGATTTGGAACTTGTACTTGAAGAAGAAGAAGCTGATGGAGAAGAAGGAGGTGAAGGAGGAGGTTTAGGAGGATCCTCTCCTTCTTCACTTTTGTCTCGTTTAGATGATTCCCCTTGGAAAGGTCTCTTTCGTTCCAAGCAATCCTCATATAAGACCTTTACCATTGCAGACATGGTGAATAAATTCTTTTGCAACTCGATCTCATTCTGAGACATGCCTTTTTCTGATGCCATCTCCTCACTTTGATAAGTCCTCTTTATCGATCGAATCTCAGGATCCCCTTCTACAAGCTTGCCTTCACCACGACTTGACTTTTCCCTAGTAATCATGCAAAAACAAAAACCAACCGTCAACCTGCTCTGATACCACTTGATCCGAAATTGATCTTTAAAGACTTGGTTAATTTTTAAGCATGTGTGCAATTACCAATTAGGAATTAATGAAGGAATATTGCAGACATCATAAAGAATGCAGATCAGAAAGAAAACATAAGAAGCAACAAACCATAACAACAAGCTTGATAATGAAGTTCGACAAGGTTGCCTACGTCTCCGAGCCTTTGTCTCAGTGAGGGAGGCTTCTTTATTAATTATTCAATGCTGTAAAATTACATCAAAAGTACATGAAATAGATCTCTAACTAGTTCAACTATGTTCTACTCTGCCTCAGAAACCCTATACAACAGACGACACTGAAAAATGTTGAGTGTAGCTCCTGGAATAAGCCTCCAAAGTTTGGCTATCTTGATGTCTTTTCCTGCATAAAACTTATTGTTCTCCAAAAATCTGCATAGTTTGAACTCCATAATGCATCAGTAAAGCTTTTGGTTAAAAAGGACAGAGTCCATGGATCGAATCCCAAAAGATCTGCGCTATTACAATATTTGGTGGCAAAATACATGGTAAAATTCTTTGAATATTGTTATAAAAAACACATATTATGGACAACACATTTATTTTATTGTTTGAAATAAACCATAAACTATGGTTTATTACCCAATTTGCAATGATATGGGTGTGCTTTTTTAAAAATGTGACATAACCATATTACATTGTTAATAAACCCACGAAATAAAATTTAGCATATAGTTTGGATAAGGTTTAAATATGGTATATCCCATATGCTTTGAACATGGCATAATATATGGTACATAAACCATATGATATAATATGGTGGCATTAATCTTGGAGTGCATGCATATGTTTATCCATAATATATGACATATCTCCTTAAATAAAAAAATTCCACATTATTTTAACAAGTGTTGACTTGACTTGGTGGTTAGTGCATTTTGTTTTTGAGATTGTTGGCCTTTGAATAAGTCTCGAGTTCAAATCATACGGAGGATAAATAGACCAAATTTTGAACTGATCCTTATTTCCCTAATCAGGGTGCCACGTGACAACAATGGGTTAGGCTACGTGGCATTTAATGATTGGACCGTACAACGATGTCGCCAACACAATCACCTTCCAACTCATCTACCTAGTCAACAACTGAACCTACCATGTGTCCACTGCCACCTGTCATCATTTTCCACTGCCACCTATCATCTCTAGAAGGTGCCACATGTCCTTTGACCAATTGACTTTTTTCATGTTTGGGAAATCGGCCAGAACGCGATATCTTTCGCATACGATATCCATTTCTGAAAACCATTATATGTCTAGAATCAATGCGACGAGCCGGACATAATGGCGTTGGTTTCATAAAATTCTGAGAACTTTGATTTTTAGGCCTTCCAGGATCCATTTTGGATCATGCCTCCCCACTAAGACCTTTTGGTCCTCCAAAAGGGTATTAACCAGTCATCAAGTGCGGGATAGGCCACCCCAATTGTTCTTTGTCGTTAAACTATGTCCTGTGCACCTGTCTCATAAAGATCAATTGAAAAACAACCATGACAACCGGAAACATATTGTTAGCCACTTGTACTCTTTCACATCTTATTGAAGCCACTACCATCCATGTTGAAAACATTAGCAGCGATAACATCATAAATCTGACTGCAAATGAGCTAATATGTTTGTAGTACTTGCACGACATTATCTTATCTTGAAGCAAAGTATGATTGAATTTCCATTCTACAACCATCTCATGTTCATGCTTAAGATCAATTGCTTGAGTTGGCAGAATTATAGGTGTGTTTCTTGCATAAGATTCCTTTCTTAATTGTTCCATTGTTTGAAGAGATTGAATTGATTTTAAGTGATGAGCATGTACAACATATTCATTTCCTTCTTTGATTAAGTGATATTGATTATGTTCCCTGTAGAAGATTGCTTTGCGATCATACAAATAAGAATTGCCTAAGACCATTCCACATTCATTGAGTGACACCACATCACACGTTACCTCATACACAAACTTTGATGAAATTGCAAACTTTAAAGTGCATTGCTTTGTTATGTGCAATTTATGATTGTTGCGTATCCATTTAAATGATTAAGGTTTATGATTTATCTTAGTGCTTAATCCCAATTGTTAGATTGAGATTCACTATCTACCAATGTATCGATCTTAGTATGTTTCATTATCACCCTTATGTGAAAAAATTTGCATCTAGAATCATATCGATCACAAATTTTACCTGTCAAACAAACTGTTGTGATCTTAGTCTCATCACTTGAATCATATCCCAGGTTTGTTGGTCGTGTTGCTGCTGCAACTGTTTTCCTCCCTTTCCTCTCTTTGAACCACTTCGGTCTCTTCTCGAGATGCAATTTCCAGCAATGGTCATCATCATGTCCTTCTTTCTTACAATGCTGGCAAGAGAGCTTCTCTTCCCTTCTTGTCGCTGAATTTGCTTTCTTGCCATTCCCCTTCCTTTTGTTCTCTTTCCTTGAAGAGGATTCCCCTGATACACCACCTCTTGTTTTCCCTGCTTCAATGCATGTTGCTTGAAAATAAACCTCATCAAGATTAGTAGGTCCAAACATAAATACAGTGTTATGAATATGTGCAAGTAAGCCTCATATATATTTCATAAGAGTTTCTTGGGTATGTAATGGAATGTTTAACATTAATGCCATATTACGGAACTCATATGTGTATTCTTTCACTGTTTGTCCCTTTCTTAGTTTAAGACCTTGCCATTCAATTAAAGCCTTCTCTTTATAACCCAAAGGATAAAATT
>ML797430.1:284856-301757 GCA_009831015.1 Picea engelmannii
ATCAGAGAACCAATGTTCTCCCTTGCACCACCCTACCACCCTGGTTTCTCTGGCTGCAACCAGATGGAAGATACAACTCCCTGTGTTCAAGCACCCACTTGAACCTTTGAGGACAACAGTCCTCCCTAGCACCTCCCAACCACCCTGCAATATCAATCTTTTCTACTGAAACTTATTACAGTGATATAATGTTCATCAATGGCTTACCAGTCTCATCACTGTTATGCTACACTTCCCTGCTCTGTCTGCCTCACTATCTTCCTGCACACATGCCTTGCGCTTTCTGTTCTTCTGCCTTTTATTCTCTATGCGCCATGTCCATTCAATGCACCATTCCTCTTCAGTGTATTTCAGCTGCTACACACTGCCTCCTTCTACACTTCTGAATCCCTCTCAACATCAACACACATCTCTTCTTTGTTCTGCCTTCCTCAAGTCTTTGTGCACCTTGTGCATGTTATATGCGCAATGCTTCTGCATGCTCTCCCCGCGCCATTTTTCTTCAGATCGGGATTTTCACTGCCACTCCACATTGCCACCACTTCACTCCCTCGAGCATCAACACACTCTCTCTATTATGCATGTTCTCCTCATGTCGAGTCCTCTTCTTGATCATCATGGCAATTCCTCATCTTTTCTGGCGGTTATCCCCATGTGTTCATCATCACTGGGTGTTATGCTGAGATTCCTTAGCTTGTCTAGCAGTCAAGACTCTTCATCTTCTCTATCATAGTTGAGCTCATCCTCTCTGTTGTAGTTACAGGCTTCAACTCTCTTCCATATGTCAATCGCCTCTATGAACAGTCTTCATTCCACTGGCAGATGCCTTGAGACTCTTCAGCTCCTTTGGAAATCACACTGAGGCCTCTTTGATTTTTCTGTGCAGAAACAATCAGTGGTTTCTGGCAGTTACACTGTGAACCTCTTGAGCCTTATGCCTTTGGCACCTTTCACCTTTCCTTTCACATGTGGCCTCAGGCGGTGACCACACGCTTGTTCAGAAGGCGCTTTCACGATTCACTTTTCGACAATTTCTGTTGTGAGGCATCTCGACTCTCCAAGTCGTGATCTCTGAAATGGAGATTAGCTTCGTGATAGCTCCTCCCTCGAGCCTTCGTCGATGTGACCATAGGTTATGACCAGGGGCCAATTCTGAACACACATTTCTTATTTCACGTTTCGGGGATTCTGTGAAGAGTCGTCTCAACTCTCCATGTCCCAAACTCCGAAATGGAGCTTGTCTCTTCGAGCTCTTCTCTACATCTCTTCGACGATGTGACCACCGGCGGTGACCAAGCGCTTATCCATAAATCTCTTTAGCAATTTCGCATTTCGACATTGCTATGATGAAGGGTCTCGACACTCCAAGTCGCGATCACCGAAATGGAGCTTGGTTGCACTAGCTCCTTCCTCCATCTTCCGCAGATGTGACCACTGGCTGTGACCACATCCTTATTCGAAAATGCATTTTGGCGTTTCGACATTTCTTTGATGAAGTGTTTCGACACTCCAAGTCACGAACCCTGAAATGATCTGAAGGTATTTTGACATTTCGCATTTCGACATTTCTGTGATGAAGTGTTTCAACATTCCAAGTCACGAACCCCAAAATGATCTGAAGGTATTTCAGTGTTTTGCATTTCGACGTTTCAACATTTCTGTGATGAAGTGTTTCGACACTCCAAGTCATGAACCCCGAAATGATCTAAAGGTATTTCGACGTTTCGTATTTCGCAATTTCATCATTCTTGTTGTGAGTGTCCTTGACACCTCCAACTCCCGGTATCCGAAATTATGAAATGGAGTCAGATCAACGGTCTACGATCTCACTTTGATCAACGCCTCAGATTAAATCGTGGTTTTGCATTTCGCGATTTCGAAAGGTTAGGGCACCTCCTTCCTTTGACTTTCCAGTCAGCTAAATGTTGATCTGTGACCACATGTCCTTCCCGAAGATGGACGGTCCTCCTACTTTCGGGATTTTGTAAGCCTACTTCTCCTAACACTTTAAAGAATGTGAAGATTCTCCTGGATCCAATGATGGTCGGACCCTGTGCTCGGATATAACACCCGAGATCTGTCCTCCATATTTGCGCTCCTCCTGTCTGGATTCAGATCTGACGGTTATCGGGAATTCTGAATGGTATCCAATGATCACTGTTTCTTTTCATTGTTACGCTTCTGATCTTTCCATGCCATCATCACTGCTGATCTTCCTTTCTTGCCTGTTTTCCATTGTTGTCTCCCAACTGTAAACCTGCCAACATCTCTACTATTCTTTCCTGTAACCATACCTTCATCGTTGTTGTTCTTGCCATCAATAAATGTAAGCTTGCTATCATTGCTGTTGTTCTTGCCTATAGACATGCCATCGTTGCTGCTGTTCTTTCCATCAATGACAAGCACGCTCTTCTTGTAAACATGCCAACAAAATATTGGAGTGCGTTCATATGTTTATCCATAATATATGGCATATCTCCTTAAATAAAATTTTGCCACATTATTTTAACAAGTGTTAACTTGACTTGGTGGTTAGTGAATTTGGTTGAGATTGTTGGCCTTTGAATATGTCTTGAGTTCGAATCCTAAGGAGGATAAATATACCAAATTTTGAACCGATCCTTATTTCCCTAATTAGGGTGCCACGTGGCAACACTGGGTTGGGCTATGTAGCATTGCATGATTGGCCCATACAACCATGTCACCAACACAATCACCTTCCAACTCATCTGCCTAGTCAACAACTAAACCTGCCATGTGTCCACTACCGCCTGTCATTATTTTCCACTGCCACATGTCATCTCTAGAAGGTGCCACATGTCCTTTGACCAATTGATTTTTTGCCTGTTTGGGAAATTGGTCAGAATGTGATATCTTTCACATACAACGTCCATTTGTGAAAAACATTATATGGCCAAAATCAACGCGACGAGACAGACGTAATGGCATTGGTTTCATCTGATTCTAAGAACTTTGATTATTAGGCCTTCCTATATCTATTTTGGATCACAGGGGCAGGGTTGATGTCCATGCTAGATGGGTTTTTTGGATACAACCAAGTGTTACTCAAAAGTGAAGACCAACTTAAAATGACATTTATCACACCTTGGGGAAAATTCATGTACTTGAGAATGCCTTTAGGCCTTATGAATGCGGGTGCAACCTTTCAAAGAGAAATAAACTCTGTTTTTAGGGATCTCATTCAGAAAATCATAGAAATTTTGCAAGATGATCTCATAGTCATGTCAAAGGAAAGGAGAGACCACATCTCACCCCTCATAATTGTTTTTAAAATATGTAGAAAGTATGGTATCTCCTTGAACCCTAAGAATTCTATTTTCAGGATAGATAAATGGAAACTATTGGGACACATAGCCTCAGAAGGAGGAATTTATATAGACCTGAAAATGATCCATTCTATCAAGGATGTACGCCCCCAAGCTAACAAGAAATCCCTACAATCCTTTTTCGGAAAAATAAATTTCATTTGAAGATTTGTCCCAAACTTCGTCGAAAGAATAAAACCCATGAGTGCATTACTAAAAAAAGACACTGTATTCAGGTAGGATGAGAAGATCATTAAATCCTTTAAAGACATAAAATATGCCATCTCCCAAGTCCCAGTTCTGGTTAGTCCTGACTATTCACGAGACTTCATAATATTCTCTTCCCCCCCCCAAGACACTATTGCAGGTGTCTTGTTGTAGAAATACATTGACGACCATGAACACCCAATCGCTTTCATGAGTAAAGTCCTTAGGGATTTGGAGTAGAACTATCCAATTAATGGAAAATAAGCTTATGCTTTGGTGAAATCCCTTAAGCACTTTAGAAACTACGTGGGTTACAATAAGATTAAGGCTTATGTCCCTTACCCAGCAGTAAAATATGTCTTATCACAACACTATTGTATGGGTACTAGGGGTAAGTGGGTTTCGAAGATCCAAGAGTATGACTTAGAGATAAAACCCACCAAGATTGTAAAGGGACAAGGTTTAGCCCAAATGATGACTGAGAGAAACCAAGAGGCTATATAGATAGGAGAAAGCAAACAAATAAATGTGGTGGTTAGTGAGTTAGAACACGATGAATTGTACTCTGACATAATATACTACCTTAAGAACTTATTGTGCCCAAACCATCTAGTAGACTACAAAAGAAGGGCCTTGAGACTTAAAGCTATGAAATATTGTTTGAATTAGAATGGCCTTGGTTGGAAAGACCCTGATGGAGTTCTCCTTAGATGTGTGAAATAGAAGAAGCTAATGAACTATTGAAAGAATTACACTCTAGACATTGTGGTGGACATTTCGCTACTTGTACCATCGCACAAAAGATCTTAAGAGTTGGATATTATTGGCCAACATTGTTCGTTGATACTCACCAATATGTCTGATCATGCCAACCTTGCCAATACTTTATTGGTAAACAAAAAATCCCGTCACAACCTTTGAAACTTGTGGTGGTAGAAGCTCCTTTCCAACAGTGGGGATTATACTTTATTGGGGAGTTTAAAGACATTTCAAGTAATGGTTACCGATGGATTTTGACAACCATAGATTATTTTGCTAGGTGGGTGGAATCTATTCCCACAAAGAAATCCACTGAGGAGGTAGTCATGAACGTTTTGGAGGAGAGAATCATAACAATATTTGGGGTCCCATCCAAGATTACCACTGATAATTCCAAAGCCTTAAGTTCTCTTGCATTAGTGGAATTTTGTTTCAAATATGGCATTGTTCTATCTCATTCCTCGAATTATTACCCACAAGGGAATGGGTTGGCAGAGTCAAGCAATAAGAACCTTATGAACATAATAAAAAAGGTTGTGGGAGAGAACAAGAGGTTTTGGGACAACAAAATTAAGTATAACTTGTGGGCAGACCGAATAACAACAAAGACTTCAATAGGAAAGACCCCATTTGAACTAGTGTACGAGTTAGAAGCCAAACTTCATGTGAATCTCCAAATACCTATCCTCTATTTTTCTCAACAATACACCACTGATGGAGAGTTAATCCAAGGGCGAATTAACCAGTTAGTAGAGTTGGATGAATCTAGAAGAGTTTCCCTAGGCCAAATGGAAAGAGACAAGGAAAGGATCAAGAACACCTTCGATCAAAAGGAAAATGAGAGGGATTTCACTGAAGGAGATTTAGTATTGTTATGGGACAAAAGAAGGGAGAAAACTAGTATGCACAAGAAGTTTGATGGACTATGGACAAGTCCCTATAGGATCATGAGTCCCGCAGGAACAAACTTGTTAAATTTGGGAACTCTGGAAGGAGAGGCTTTGAAGTTACCTGTGAATGTTATACACATCAAGCGTTACTACCTGCCAACAACATGATAGGTAAGTGAAGGTAAGTAGGTAGGCATTTTTCATTCATTGTATATACCATCTGCATTTCATGCTAAAGTAGTTGTATTTCCATTTGTATATATGATTGCTTACTTGTATTTCATCTTATCATATATGAGCCAGGGGTGATATCACCACCCCAAATGATTACTAATAAATCTTGTTGAGATCTAGCAGGTCACAGGTCATACCAGAGATGTTGAGGTTCTCATGCACTCTACGGTGAGCACATGTCCCCGAGTTGGAGCTAGATGTTATCCCCTAGCCTAGGGATAACTAGGGATATTATGTCTCGAGGCCCACAAGTCCTACACATGGAGTACCGAGAGCCATATTGACTTGAGCTCGGCCCTGGATGGCCCATCCTTCTTCTTCAATGCTTCCATTCTATCAACAACAACAACATCCATCCCATCGACCTGGTTCTTAAGTAGCAGCGGGTCTTGCTCCATGAGGTAATGAGTTTGGGTATCATGGTATGTGTCACTCCGATTCTCAAAAAATTTGAATATGTGCATTTAATTGTCTTTTTCTTCATGACGTGTGCTTGGAATTTATGCCTTTTGACTTGTCCATACTTGGGGGGGATGAGAGAATGCCCTAGCAAGTTGGTTCCCTTAGGACTCAGTTGCCATTGGGTGGGTTTATGAAAGGTCATATTCCATTCCTACCATCCTGATCACTTTTCATCATCTTCCCTCTCATCTATCCCCTACATTGGTTTGGGCATTGGGTTTGCCAAGCTAGTAAGAGTTGTACCTTGCCTTGTGGGAAGAAGGGGCTAAAGGCATAGAGGGTAAAAGTAGTTGGCTAAAGTTAAAAGCCAAATATCAAAACCTTGAGATGCTTCTCCTAGGGATCCCCAAGAAAACAATAAAAGGATTCTTAGCAAGAAAATAAGGGACCCATAAAAAGATAAAACTCAAGACCTAGTTGGAGGATAGGGGGTCTCATCAGGAGCCAACCTATTAGGTCCATGGGCATGTAGCGGTATGAAACTAGTATTCATCTAGTCATCACTCTAGGGTAGTGGATCTTGGTGGCATAACCAAGAGAAATGGGGTCTCATCATGAGCCAAACTTCTCATCTCTGTGAAATGCTTGTGGGTAACACTGTCACTGGAGAGAGAGGAAACAATTGAATCGATGATAAGGTGCAACTCACCCTCTTCAGAGGCACCCACAGGTAAGACATACATTTCCCTGTCATCACTGCACCCCTTGCCCAAACATCCTGCACACCATCTCATGCACTTAAATGACGTAGATTGGTCTTCACCTGGAAAACACCCCACACCTATCGAGAATTATCCCAATAGGACGTCTTGGAACCCTCTCCAAACCTGGCTTATAGAATAAGATAACATCTTTGAGCACTTGTCTGGGAAGAGGAGGATGCACATGTTTTGGTAACTTGATTATTAGATGTGATTGACATTGCTATGATCACTGTGACTTATGAGCCCATGGAGGGCATACTTGTTGTTACTGCAAGACCACACCCGATGGATAGGTACATATGGGGAGATGATAACCTCAAATCTCCATAGGGATAAAATCCCACCAAATGGATGCTAAGACCCCAGCTAGGGGCATGCATATACGAGAGGCTTTCACCGAAGAGAGAGGAGGATGTTCCACCAGAGACACCTTGGAAGGCCTGGACCCAGGGGGTTCTTGCCTTTCCCCCTGAATGTTGGCCTTGGAAGGCCCATGACGTCACCCTTGTGACCCTTGACGTCACCCAATGTCAGATGGACATGATGGAGGCAGTTGTGTGCCAAGTGGCATGTGTGGCATGATCTGGAGGCCTTGGAAGTCCTAACATTTTGCTCCTCGAGGCCAATGTCTCACTTAGGAGGCCCAACGTCACCCTAGAAGGGCATGACATCACCTCTTTTGCACATTTTAAGGTTTAATTTGTCAATTTTATGTAAAAAACTGGATATTTGATGTAACTGGCCATGTCAACCATTTTTGACCTAATTTGTTATTAAAGGTCATTTGAATTATATAAATAAGGGAAAAGTCCCATGTATTTTTTCATCATCTTTCACTCACATAAGTGAGGTCTGAAATTCGGCCTCTTTGAGGCTCATTGGCTGAAATTAAGTGGTGCACAACTCTTGGAGGAGGTTTCTCTTGGTGTATTTTGGCATTTTCTTGGTGGAAAGTCTTCAACTAGGGCATATTGCTAGATTATTCTTGGTGAATGTAAGTGAAAATCTGCAATTCTTCTTTCTTTGAATGGTTATAGTATGTTTTACTTTTCATTTACTAATATTATGAAATTGCTAGTGTAAAACCCTAGGAGATTAAGCACATGTTATTTTCCTTATCTCAATAGCTATCCACCTACTATATTTTTCTAGAAGACATATCTATTGAAGCATGTGATAGAGCCCTACCTTTGTAGCACTCTAACACCATTGCTTCATCAAGATTTTATTTATCTCAAGTTTGAGCTAAAGAAGAAGGAAAACCGCTAGGGCCTAGGGTTACCTACTTCCTGGTAGTCGTTTTCCTTCTAGGGGTTGGTGATTGAGGCCTTGAGTTACTGACACGCCAACAATTCTCCCTCTTGTCTTTAGTTCACACATTATCATTTGTTTCCTTTAGGATTTCTGCTGCAAAAATTGACTCCATTAGCCCTAAATACATTGGTTTATACCCTGTACTTGATTGATTGATGAAAACAACCCTTAAACCTTATACCTCAAGCTCTTTGCTAACTATTACTAACCTTAGATTAGATTAATTCACTAACATTCTTGCTGCTGTTACAAAAGTAAGCTACAACCATATATTACAGCAATAAAATCTCCTAAAAGCAATTGTTAAAGTTGATTATTACATTGGCTTCTTAGCTTCTGACAAGTGCTATCATATTGCTAATTCTAGGTTACCATTTTGGGTCATTTTGAAGCTTGTTTGAGGCATAAATTGTGAAGCTATCATCATATATACATTGATGTTATAAATTTCTGTTTGGGTCATCTTATATCAACTCATTGCTTTTATTGAAAGTCCAAGGTTTTTCGAAGCACTAATATCAATTGTTACTTTCAAAATAGTGTTTTTCTTGTTGTCTTGTTCTGGGCAGGTACACTTAAGCATATCTTTGCTTCATATTATTAAACCTTTGGGACTTTCTGATCAGTGACTTGTGAGAGGGGAAGAAATTTTCCTGACACTATTACCTTTGCCTTCTCAAACCCCCAGGTCACTGGGGACGTCTCCCCTGGGATTTCACCCCTAAAAGGAAAGAGGTGTCTTATTTAGGTGACAGTGATAGGAAAACCTCATGTTATGCCAATTTGTTGTTCACTTGCCTTTGGATTTTGGGAAAGTACAAATTGTGCGATAATAGGTATATTTCTTTAATCCTAAAATAATAAGAATGGAAGTCCCACATATTTAAATCAGAAAGAAGAAAGATGGATGGCTAGGATTAATGTGCTCTACTCGGTATGAGACAAACCGCTTCTCATATCAAAATGACAGCTAGATTATACTTCTTTAGATTTGCAAGCTTGGATCTCTTCTCAAACCAATTACACCTTATGTTTGGATGGAGCTTCTAAAGGAAACCCCGAGGAGCCAAGTGCGGGAAGCGTTCTCTTCAACCCTAGAGGAAATCAACTAATGGAGTATTCTTGGAATCTAGGAGTCACTACCAATAACAAAGCATAAGAATATGCTATGTATATTGGCATACAATTGACAACAAAACAAAAAATCAATGCTATCAATATAGTCAACGATTCTAAAAATACAATTTTCTATTTTATCAAGGCCTCCTCTTCGAAAGATACAAGTCTAACAAATCGAGTGGATCACATTAGAAAAACTCTGCATGGTCTTCAAGAACACTTTTTTCACATCCTCCGACATCATAACACTGTTTCAGATACCTTAGAAAACAAGGCCATTGGGTTAGCTCCTGGTCATATGGGGGTGAATGGAGAGGTGCTTGTGGTTCTTCCTTTGTGAAAATGATTGTGTCCAAGTGTTATAAAAGGTTAAGGCATGTGGTAATATCTCTCAGCCCCATGGAAGGGACAAGACCATTACTCATGTCAGTCATTTCACTCAAGCGCTTGGGAACTATCATTTGAAATAATGGGTGATATCAACTAGCGCATGGATGGATTAGTCATAGGAGGAAGTCTATATAGTGTGGGCTCGCGATCACAACTATTTAGATGGATCTAGAGCAGGGGAGAAGTATGATGATTATCATGGAAGGTGGTGAGGATGAAAAAGTACATATATATAGCCTAATTAAGGAGGGTATCGTCAACAATATCTGGGAGATGCATGGCTAGCTTGTGAAGGATATCTCATGTATGTATAAGAAAGTATGCCACATTGAAGGAAATGCAACTTTAATTGGGAATAAGGTTTTCCATGTCATTGTAAAAAATTGGATTTGTAGTTTGTCTTGGAAGTGTTTGGGTCACTCGTCCCCTGGTGAGACTGGGCCATTCGACAATTCTGGTTAGTTTTCAACAAGATTGGGTTCTGTCGCAATTGGTGGCTCTAATTAGGTGAGTGCCTCTGGAGAAGTTACGCCGGGCTCTAGAAGGTACTCTACAAAAACTTCTGTGTGGTTGATTAAGGTTTTGAAACATCCAGTTCTCAACGTTCAATTTTGTCCCCCCGCGGATTCTCTTGGACAAAGAAGCTAGTATGGACAACATGGATTGGATAGAAAATGTGAATGAGGAAATGGAGGCTAGCAATGAGGAAAGGAAAATATTTACTTTCAGAGTAAATTCCCTTAGTTATACAACACCATTCACTCTTGATACTCTCATTCAAAATCGTGTTCTCATCGGTCAACTCCAGGATGAAATAGACTTCTTGCAACGTCATCTAGTTTCTCTTCAAATATAGATAACACAGAGGAATGAGGAACCTGGTAATTCAAATTTGGTTTCAGGACAATCAAGAGGAGAGGCAGCTGAAGAGGGAATTTTGTTGGACCTAAACACTCCAGTGGAAGTCGATGAGGAACAAGAACAACCAAAGAATGCTCCTGATTCAGAAAAAGCCAATAATACCTAGTGTATTTTTTGTCTATCAGTATGTATAATTGGTATTTTTTCTCGAATCTATGTAGTTAAAAATAACAGTAGTAGTAAGAAATGGACAAGGGATAGATGGAAGATAAACAACAGGCTGATAGAAGGTATGTTAGAGCTGGAATTACATAATTTTGAACTCTTTTTTTTGTATCATGTGGTCTAGGCCATGCCTTTTTTTCATATTAATATAAATCCACCGGTTCTTATGAAAAAAAAACCATCATATTACTATTATAATGGGATTTGTTTTTGTCTTAGCCTTTAAATAGGTCGACGTCTATGCATGTAGCATGAAATTCCTATATGTCAATACCAACCTTATTATTCTCAAGAGGAGCCGAGCCTCGCTCCCATCTTGTCTCTATTTCACTTTGAAATATATTATACCCAAGAATATTTCTTAATTTACAAAATTAACATCAATAACCAAAATTCAATGAACGCCACATTCTAAATATCTAAAAAAGGTGGGAAAAGAAGCTTGGTGAATCCATAACATTGGTGAAACCCTAGCTGGAGCTACATTCTCGATGCATCATGGATGAAGACAATGTACAACTTGTGGATTATCCTAATGAACCCATAGTAGGGGTCAATGTCTTTGAATATTCACGGTCAACCTCGATGAAAGGGGATGATGTGGTTTTTTCTAGCATTGTCAATGAAGGTTTTGTTGGGGATATTTCTTTGGGTGGTTCCAAAACTTTGGATAAGTGGGTTCTTGTGGGTTGGACGAAGGAGTAAAGGTAGGAAAAAGGGGTCAGTATGTTAGGGTCCTACCCTAACCTCCCTACTTTATGCTACGTAGGAGTTAATTAATTGTTGTATGCAACTATCATCTTTGAATAAGGCCCATTGGATAGTATTGGATAGTTATTTAATGTAAAAGGGTCCACTTTATAAGTCCCACTAGGCAATTTGTACCCATTAGTGATGGGACCGTAATTAGTTAGGGTTTTTTTTCTATTGAAAAGCTATTTGAAGAGAAATGAGTCTATGGAATGTTTTTCATGTGTTGTTGTATTTGGAGCTCTACTCGGTGAAAGGTCACCCTACCTTAAGAGGAAAGTGAACATTGTTTCCTTCTTCAAATTATCTTAATACAAGGGTATATTTTACATCTTTCATCTTATTGTCTCTTGTATCCGGTTATTACAATTATATTTTGTGTATACTTGGTTGTATTTTAAATTTAAGCGTTAAGGAACACTACAACTGGTATCATATCTCTTTCCTTAGCTAGCATGCCTCTGAATTTTAGTAAACTTTTTTCAAGCTAGAGACATATTATGGCATCTTTAAATAACATAATGATTTATTGTTCAACATGTAAAATTGCGGTTAGGGAAGAATACATGCCAAAAATAAAAGTATAATCACTTTGTTGGAAACCCATGTAACCCATGTTCGTACCCCTTCGAGAAGTATCGCATTAGAACACACTTGCACATGGAATCTCATTTCCATGTATCTTCGAGTATATTAGAAGGCCCCTAAGTATACCTAAAACCAACTCTAGATCAACTAATTGGTACTCTTATTGTTATAGTACACTAAGAACAACACTCGAGGAGATCACTCTCTAGAACTTAGGTAGTCCAGTTGTATGGCTAAGGGAAAAGTCGATCCTCCTTAGTTGTTTCCCTGAGATATTGGGTCGAGTACGTTTGTTGTACCCCACATGTATATTATAAAGATATAGCACCCGACACTCTTCTATCTCTATGACCTTGCAAACCCTCGCTTTTGTGTTTAGCTAGCGAAATTCCTACATATTTTCATCCAAAAGGAATTTGGAGATTCTATTACCACAATTATAATCACCAAGAGTAATACTTCCACAAGAGTAGTACTTAGAAAAATAAAATAATCTAGTTCCTTCCAACACCATTATGTGTGATGCCTATCTCAAAATATTCCTTGTGACATGTTGATTGTGTGGGTATACCTCTTAGGTAACCCTTTTCAGGTGGAGCTATATATCTAAGAAAACTCTATTCAAGCCACTGATCACAGTGAGATAAGTGAAGAATAACACTTCCATAAAATCTTGGGTGGTACGATGGTTCAAACTCACATAATGGCCAAATCTAAGAACCAATAACAAGCCCAACATGCCCAACAATAAGCACGATAAGCGCAATAAGATCCAAGAACTCACAACATGCCCAACCTGTTAAGCACCAACCTCTAGAAGACAAGGTTGTTGACATTGAATATACACTTAACATTATGAATGAAACAATGAAATCCCAAGGCAAAATCTTTATATTGTTAGGTGCCTACTTGATTGTCAATATACCATATCCAACCATGGAGGAAATCCCATAACATGAAGTGAAAGCCACACACACGTTGTTTTAGGATAACCCCCACCCACACTTTTAGGATCACAATTCATGGCACCATTTTCCAAAGGCCAACATAATCCGATCCCTTGGGGTGGGTTATCCAAATGGAACATTATTTCTCTTTCCATGGCATTATCGATGATCAACAAAAACTAAAATTTGAGGTCTTATATTTGAATGTCAAATATTGACAGTGGTGGAAATGGTATACGAAGGATTATAAAGGCCACATTGCATGGACCCAGTTTGTGCAAGTCCGATATGCTCATTTTGAACATGACACTCACCATTTGGGATGCCTGAAAAAATTGTGCCAAATCGACATAGTTATGGACTATATTACTTCCTTCGAGCAATTCACAATCCACATAGAGGGCCTCTCTGATTCATTTTAAAAATAATTTTTCATTAGTCGTATCAAGGAAGTAGTTCGAGCACACATCATCATGCAACACCCAAAAACATCTTTGGAAGCTTGTGATAGAAATAAACAAGTTGAGATGGTGATCAATGCACAAACCAAGATACCTTTATTAATTGCTCACCCTATCCCTCCTATGGCGGCTACCCCCAGCTCCCCCAACTCACAACTAGCTTGAATCCACAAGTTATCTCCCAAAGATATGGCAGAATGCCAATGCCTCCATCTTTGTTATAATAGTGGTGAGCGATATTTCAAAGGGCACAAATGTAAGAAACAAAAATTATTTCAAATGGAAGTATCTCCACACAACTACCGAGAAGACATTCCTATTGAAGATACTCTTTAACCAAACTTGGAAGACACCACTTGTCACAACCCTATAGTCTACTTGAGTCCTCCCAAGTCATTCCAAGATGTGAGGTCGTGTGACATTACCTTGCCTTAGTTGTAGTGGCTTGGCCAACCTACACCTAATACAACCAAACTATGCCTCTTCACCTAAGGTCTACTCATAATTTTGTCTTAGGCTACTACATGTTAAATGCCCATCCATGCCCAACACAATTTAGTTCATCCAACGAGAGGCACATTTACAACCACAACCTTAAAACATATTAGTAGTAGTAAAACTTAGTAATTATCTAATTAACAATATGTAAGGAACATAAACATACAACACACATAAATCATACACAATACACACCACATATGATTGGGTGGCATCCAAGGCAGATGCCTAACCCTTTATTATATGAAGAATGTTTACATGATACAATGGGGGAGTGTGGCCAACTGCCTGCAACTCAATTACAAATGTACAAAGAAACCAAGGCAAATATCCTTCTCCCAAACTACTGAACAACCTTTCACAATCCAACCCTTGAAGATTTTGTGGGCCTCTCTCCTATAGGTCCTATTTCACTCTTTATCTCACTGAGGCAGTGCAAGTCATTACATTGTTCCCAAACCTAAACTTATCAAAATTGTAGAACTCCTTACACTCCTTGATAATGAATTAGCACTTCTTTCTTCATGCCTTAGCACTTTGAGACATCCTCCTATATATATAATCTTGCTACATGCTTGCAATCCCACATCGTTCCAAAGTGAACCCAAGTGCCATTGAGTCTACTCCCTCTCCTTTGGTGACTTGTTTGTCAATCGTTACATTGAATTGTACCAAATCATGTCAAGTCTACCCAAGTCATACCAAGCCTATCTAGGTCATCTCATCCACCTAGGTTGTCTCGAGCCCATCTAGATTATCTCACGCCTGCTAAGGTCGTCTCGCCTGCCTGGTCGTGTTATCCAATTGTCGATAAATGTACCCAATTGCAGCTCGATGTCCAATCCATCTCAAACATATAAAGGCAACTACATCCACTCATCTTGTTCATCCTAATCATTGCAAGTGCGCCCAACGCATATGAGTCTGCATAACTGTGTTCGATCTACCCAAGTTTGTCCAAATGTTACCAAGGTGTATGAAAGATGTGTGCTTGATAGATGTGCGACCAATGTTGTACTCCTGACAAGTGCACCCCATGGTTGTGATCCATGGAAACTTATTCCTGAAGGAACCTCAACCATCCATCACAACCCCGAAGTGTGGACCACCTAACTCCGTTAATCTATATAAGTCTAGGAACCCAAGTCATCAAGATTTCTTGTCACTTCTTCATTTGTCTTGGAAAGTACATGTTTGCAGATGAGGTTTCCTGCAACAAGCTTCCTCATGTCTATCTAATTCCTTATCCAATATCCTCTTCATGTGTTTGACTCAGTGCGTTCTACAACTGTCTTTGATGCGCCTTATATGTCTGCAGGGGCACCCAACTTCATATGTGACACACCTTGTGAATGGGACAATGAATCCAACTGTTTGAGGTGTGCCTTGTCAACATGCCAAGGAATCCAACAATTTGAGGTGTGCCTTGTCAACAGGTCAAGGAATCCAACTATCCAAGGTGTTCCTTATCAATGGGCTAAGGTGCCCAAAACTAATTCATCTAGGCATCATCCATCTAATATTTCCATCCACACCAGTCACTAGCCACCAAGGTGATTGTGAAACAGAGGTGCCCAAAACCACTCTAGGAAAGGGTCTTATATCCTCCCCCACTAAAAATTGTTACTATCCTAGAAAACATCATCAAGAACCTATTTTCCTCAATTCAATTATTCAGACCCATGCATCCTTTGGAAATAGAGACTCCCAACTCCTCCGCATTGGCCATGGCAAAGTTGCAATGCAACTGCAAAACAAATCCACCCCCCCCTAAATTTTTTTGTTGTCCTCAGAAACATCCGCAAGAACATGTTTTCCTCAAGTCAATTGTTTAGACCCATGCATCCATCCATAATCGACACTCCCAACTGCTCCACATTATCCATGACAAATTTGCGATGTAACCACCCCCATATAATCCATGGACAAGTGCATCTTTGCCCAACTTTGTAAAAACTTCCTCTACTATTGCTTCCTCTTGTTGTTGTGACTATAATATGTGTCGTCGCTACCACAAGTTCCTATTACAATTGTAGCCGAACCTTCATTAAGGAGATTGTCAAAACATCCAAGTGTTGCACCCTTGGAACTACTATTGCATTATTACTTTGATAAACTTTTAAATGATTTTGTACATTGAACTCCCTCATGAATGTTTCAACTTAGGTGTCCCCAAGACAAATCCATGAGAATGTACATCTTCATGCCCAAAATGATATTTCCGTAATAAACTTCAATATGTCTGTACAATTATTTTAAACCAAGGCAAAGTCACCACCTTTGCCTCCAAACATCAAGTCACCTCTTGTAACTCTACATCTAAAAACATGGTGGCAAATGGCTATCAAAACCACTACCCTCAAATGTTCTAATAGTCTATCCTAAGTGATCCTAAGTCAAACGAGCCAACCAAAATAATTCCATACCTCTTGCCTAAGAGAGCCATGTTCACACCAATACTTTTATCACCTTCAACCAATGAACCTTTGATCTCTAGGTCATCCGGAAATGATCCAAAAACTTCCAAGGGCATGCTTTGCCTCATCCTAGGTCCCCATAAATGAAGTGGGAGAAAAATTTTCTTGTCATCTTGGTTTTCATTTCTGGCTGCAACATCCAGGTCAACTATCAACATTTTCTTGGTTGACTCCTTCATTGTCTTCATCTGTCACATAGAACATAACTACCTTTCTCCTGCAAGCAAGTTTCCATTTCTTTAGCACTGTCATCATGGCTTCCCAATGAAAATACTTCACCTCTTCCAAAAGGATTTCAAGAACAATTTTTCTAAGGCATCCAAACACTAGTGCCTACATCGTGGACAACAAACTGCCCAACCTATCATCAATGTGGAAAAGAGGATGACCTACTACCATTGCAATTTTTTCCCTTCTCACAAAATGGATTCTATGAGGTCTTCCTCTTTCACAAAAAAATGCACCGTTACAAATGCCGCTAGGCTCCACTGCTTTCTCCTTGGCAGCGGGACACCCATGGATTTACATAGTGAATGGAATATGGAAGGTGGATACCAAGGCCACCTCCAACAACTGCAACACAACTATACCGTATGTCCACCAAGGGATTCATCTGATCCAGATTATTTTTGGCACGAAATGAGAGCGGAGATATAACACATAAATATTTAGAGATATTGCAAGAGAGA
>ML797431.1:0-22554 GCA_009831015.1 Picea engelmannii
CACACTTAACCTCATGCACACACTTTTTATTGAATTCCAAACCAATAGTCTAATATAACACAAATAACAAAGGGTACACATACCTAGATAGATAAAAATATGCCTATTTTCACAAGCGTGTGTGTGTGCACGCACACAAACACACACATGATGATGATGCTTACTCAAACACATGGAATCACATGCACATCATAAGCATAACAATGTTTTACGATTACGCTAACATACCCCTCTTAGCCCTTAAACAAATATAAAAGGACCATTGCATAGGATCTTCATACACATATCAATGATATATCATCCTACCAATATGACTAACAACACCTTTAATATATAGGTTTAGGTGATGTGATTACATCAACTTGGTCATAGGTTCAAAATTCATGGTTCATTATTCTAATACACACAACAAACACATTGTTTCCTACTCTATGTCATCTATAATGAAATGGTCTCTGCCATACCACTAACTCCCACAAATACCAATCATCAAAAAGTAGATTGAATAGTCTCTTCCATTGCTCAACTTAAGTGTCCATGCTCCTATGTATCAAGTGCCCTCACACTAAATCTAAATCAAATGACATATTCAACATGTGTGTCCAAGCCCAAGGAGGCATGTCTCCCATGTTTAGGCCAAGTTAAATTCACCTGCCATGGCAAGACCATCCATTGGTTCTATTATTCACATTTCCTCTAAGTCACGGGATTGTCTCCATCCATTGCCAATTTGGATATGATATGAGATGGTTTATAGCACAAAATCCATTACTACACATGAAATAATCAACAACATAATACATGGAGACATACTCCAATATCAAACCAAAAATAATTATGAAATAAAACAATAAATCAATCCTTCTCTCTTTTGAGAATCACACATTTACAAGGGTCGATCTTCAAGCGAGAAGCTCAAGGATTGGCTGAAGAGAAATAAACCAATCCTTCTCTTCTTTGAGAACCTCACATTTCCAAGGTTCAAGATTTAAGTAACAAGCTCCAATTTTGTTTCTTTTTAAAAATAAATAAATCTAGAATCAAAGTGCGACACACTCTACACATTGTAGCCCATCAAAATCTTCTTGCTTCTTTCAATGAATCTACAATCTCCACAACAAATCTTTCCCTTCTTTGTAAGGGATGATGCCTATATTTAGTTTTTCATCTAGCCATGTGCATGTGCTTTAAGGTTGGTTGACCTTGTGAAGGCCATCAACATGGCCAAGCTTGTCATCAAAGAGGCTCATTCTCTCACTTTAAATTTCTCATCATTGGCCTTCCAACTAGCCACATGAGTGTGCACTTACAAGATGCCACTATCCTTGATTGGGATGAAGGAACTATTACTACCCATGTGGCAATGTATGTACAAGCTCCTACAAAAATAGAGGAATCTTCTTCATCCTACTCTCCATCTATGACTTATGAGGTCCTGTGAATCCTCTCTCATTGCTCAACCGAGTTTGATTTATGGATCTCCAGTGAAACTAAATCAATGAGAAATCATGATGCATCCAATACTCCAACTGTGGTTACAAGTTCAACCTTCTCTTCATCTCTATTCCTACCATGTTTACTCCATATCTAGACATTTCAAGACTCAAACTTTTAATGTCTAACACATAGTCTTCGAAGTTCAAGCTCACTACTTCAAACTCCTTGTAGTCGACAAAAAAAAATTATGCCTCCTCATAAACAAAAGCATCAAAATGTTTCCTTTACAAAGGCAAAAGAGTTGTTCTAGAAATCCATAATTACCCTTTACAACACTTCTACCACGAAATTATCAATATGAAAAAAAAAAATTGATACCCTAACAAAAGTGCTCTTATCTTCAATTTTTTGAGTAATGCAATCTTTAAATTTCAACATCGTAATCAAAATTGCAATCAATGGGATAAGGGGGCAAGTCAACCAAAATTGCAATCAATGGGATAAGGGGGCAAGTCAAGTACTAAGCTTAGGAGAGGGAACACACTCATCACATAACCACTCTCAATTTTCATGAGTTGAAAACAACGAAGAGAAATCTAAAAATGATTCAAATTTGAAGAAAAAAATCCAATCTCATACTAAGATACATAATATCCATATGTATTTCAACAAAAACCTCAAATCACGTTAGAAGAAGCATATCAATAACTACATGAGAAATTACAAACGAAAAAGAAGAGAAGTCAAATTCTTTGAAGGCAAATCCATCCAACACCATGATAAGAATATGCAATCCATCAATTTGGACTTCAAAGTGCTACCAAAAGAAGCAAGAGAGACTCATTTTTTAATCAAAATCAATTAATACATATGTAGTGTAAAAGGGAAAGATGTTTTTTTGCCACCACTTACTTGCAAAGTTTGTAATAGCTATGTGAAAAGTGCTAAAAGTAATGACTACATTGGATTTTGTAATCGTTATATCAAAAGTGATAAATGTGATGATTATATGAGATCCACATACTAAGTTAAAAGTATGATCGATGGTTTTTAATAATTTCATTCTATCAATAATATATTGGGTTCATGTTTATTATTCCTTAACAAGGAAACAATAGAAACACATATTGGAAAACAAACAAAAAAATAGAGATTTGTTTTCTTTTTTATTTATTTAACTGAATTTGACATTTGTTAATCTTTTTTTTTGTTAGTTTGTCCATGACATGTGGGACTAACCTGTGGCTAAGAAACCGCGACTCAGGGGCATCTAAGACGTCAAAATCACCCAAGGATCGCACCCGGCCTGAGCCACACCAACCCTTAACATGGCTGGATTTTTTGTCCCTACAGGTTTCGAACCAGTGACTTTAACATCACAGAGTGCCTTAACAACACACTCTGTCACCGATTGTCCTACACCTCGAGAACGACATTTGTTAATCTTAATTATGAGATACTAACACATTATTTTAATTTGAATTTAATAATTATATTATATATTTTGAAAATGTTATCAATTAATTAATTTGTATGTATAAAATGTGTAAGAAAAAATATAAAGAGATTCAACAAAATCTTATATATTCAATATACTTGAATGCTGATAATATAATGACGAACATATAGATGTGGAGGGATAACTTCTTCCCTCGATATTTAATTATATGCAAACCACCTAATTACTCCCAAACTTAATAAGTCTCATTGGAGTAAATATCCCAACCAATTAAGATTCAACCTCCATATCTAACGGCCTCGTAACAAGCATATTGTCTTTGTGCATTCCCATTGCCTATAAGTAAAGACACCTTATGGTCATCACATGTCACACATATTAACTTTATGAAAATGGATTTGATGTGAAAAGTGACAAACACATTGCATGCATTACTATAAACACATAAATAACAAGTAGGAACTATGTCATATTCCAACACTTTCCCTTAATGAGTACTTGTTGTTGTCTTAACACTTTTCAACTAAGTCTTTATTTGTCCCACTGGGGCATCCACATCATGTGGTATGTTCATGTAGATATTATCAACCTATTGAAGTCCACATAAGGAATGACTATCTGCCAAAATACATGTGCACCCAACTAATATAACCACCCATCTAATAGGAAATCATTCACATTTATGGTTCAACAACTCATACTACTATAAGACAAGCCTATGGTGTCTTTAGTTGAGTTCTCTTTCATGTAAATTGAAAATGGGATGCAAGATAGTCCTCTGACATCCTGTTTTTGTGTCCTTGTGCATCCATTTTGCCTATTCTTTTCATATTTTGAGTCATTTAGTGTCTCATTTCACACTTTGAGTTTTGTGTTGATCCTTTTGTATTTTGATTTCATCTTATTTTCATCCTTTTTTGCATCCCTTTTGTGTCTTATTTGCATCCTCTTTGTATTTTGTTTTGCCTTTTTTTATGACATTTTTGCATCCTATTTGTGTCTTGTTTATGTCTTCTATGTGTAATTTCTATATCATTTTTGTCCTTTATATTGTAGAGCTCATTCCAAGCTTTCTAATGCACATCTAAAAGTTGTAATTCTAAGATATGGTCAAAAAGTTATGGCTTTGACAAGTTGACCTAATTGCATGTTTAATTCAACACATGCTCACACATTTTTCGTCATATTCCATATGTAAGTGGGTAGGTGCACGTTAATTGCATCACTAAGGTTAGGTTTGTCTTTTGCATGTTTGAGTGTGAGAGTGGGTATGTGGATAAGTGCAGAGGTTAGGTGCATTACTTATGCTAAGTGTCACTTATGTGGATGAGTGTGTCACTTTCGAGTGTTGCTTGTGTACATGAGTTAAGTGCATAGGTTAGCTATATCGATTATGTCCATGGGTTAGGTGCAGTGGTTAGATGCATAAGTAGGTTCATAGGTTAAGTGCATTTTGTATCTTAGGTGTGCCACTTATGTGTGTGGGTAGGTGCATATATTAGGCACATCCTTATGTGAATGACTACATCTCTAATTAGTGTCACCTAGATACATGGTTAGGTATATGGGTTAGCCTGGTGTTGGTTAGGCACATGGGTTAGATGTGTGGGTAGGTGCATAATTTATATGCATTGCTTATGCTAGCGTGTTGTTTATGTGTGTGGGTGTGTAGGTTAGTTGTGTGAGTAGGTGCTTAAGTGCATTGCTTATGTACGTGGGTCAATGGTGTGTGTTAGGTGCTCAGGTTAGATGTGTGGGAAGTTGCATAAATTATATGATTTTTTTTTATGTTAGTGTGTTGTTTGTGTGTGAGTGTGTAGGTTAGTTGTGGGTAGGTGCATCACTTGTGTATGTGGGTTAGGTGTACAAGTTATCTAAATATCTTGGGTTAGATGTATGTCTTAGGTATGTATGTTATGTGTGTGGGTTAGATGCATGGGTAGGTGTGTTTCTTATGTTAGGTGTGCCTTTTATGTGTCTGGGTATATGGGTTGGGTGTGTGGGTAGGTGCATAGGTTAGGTGTGTGGGTAGGTGCATAGGTTGGGTGTTTCACTTATGTGCATGATTGTGTCACTGATGTATGTGGGTTAGGTGTGGTTAGTTATGTGAGTTACACATATGGGTTAGGTGTATGATTTAGATGTGTGATACATAGGTGCCATTGGCTCAAAAAATACACAGGGTCTACAAAAGTGTCCAAAAAAGTCCATTGTAGTCTCGAATGACAACATTTTCAATCTTTTATAGGAAGGAGATCTCATCCAAGGAATATTTGAAGTTGCATTTAAAAATAGTGTAGGGCGTGGGGAAATAACAATAGTGAAATATTCTTTAAAGAGTTCCTTTATGAAAATCACTTTGAATACAAAGTCTTAAACATTAAGAGTGAAAGATAAGTATGTGTTCAAATGCTTAACAACTATAAAATAAACTTCCATGAAATAGATAATCACAAAAAAATATGGCGATCCAATATCCATATCCATTATATTAATAGAAGTAAAGAGTAAATTGTAAGTAGTACATGGAATATTATATGGTGACAACCAACATAATCAAAATCAACATAATAGAATCCTCAAAATTCAAAATAAAAAACCAACAACTCATCAATGATAATTAAAGTAGATATCTACAAGCCTTTTAAGGATAGTGATAGAATATTAGAGAAACAAGAAGAGACAATTGTCATGCCCCTATTAGGTTTATCCTTATTCCTTTTATCTAATGTATGTCGAGGTATTCTGCATGGTCAAGTTTCTTAGATCTATGTGTTTGTTGATGGTCTCATGTGTACTTTCACGTATTTTCTACATTTTTTATCAATGTACTCAACTTTCTTTGAAGCAAACCATAGCTTAGATGATTCCCATTTCTCAGATCTACACTTGCCCAAAAATGATGAAAAAGCATAGCCTCAACAATCCTCAACCATAGTGACCATTTCCACTACTTAGTTTTGTGCCTTCCAAAAATGATGAGAAAACATCGCCTCAACAATCCCCAATGAGGGGAGGCTAGTGCATGGAGGATCATTCTCAATCCCGAAGGAAATCAAGAACTTAACTGTGCTTGGGGATTACGTCTTGCATCCAACAAGGAGGAAAAATCATTGTCTACATGTCAAGGTCTTGTCAGGATCAAGGAGAGGGGGATCAAATGCACACCAATGATAAGGGACACTAAAATAGTAGTCAGACATCTACATTGCAAAATGATCCCACTTGATATCTACTTATCTCATCTCATCCTCATAATCTGAGAAGTGGTAAAAGAATGTGAAAAAACATAATTCTTTTATGCCTTGCATGGCCACAATACCCAAGCAAACATCCAAGCTAATGAGGGAGTTCAAATGGTAAAAGGCATGAAATTAAATGTAGGGTTGAATGCATTTTTACCCCCTCCCATGACATTTAATCCATAAACACGTGGTTGTGCTTCATAACTCTAGTAATTGTGAGTTCAAGCATGTGACTATGGTGAGGGAATTCATGTCACAAGAAGGCACATGCATAGTTATTACATCACACACACTACAAGCTCTGTTAATGACACTAGTGTGAAGCAACTTCTCAAATGTGGGTTCTATGCTTTGCTGAGTTTATTTTGGTTGATGGTTCTGGCAGACCCTCCTACTTTAGACACACGAGAGAATGGAAAAATACACATGTTATACTCTGCATGGTTGAAATAATGCACCATAGTAGTGATATAGAGAGATGTGGACACACACTGACATAAACCAGAGTGAACAACCACCTAGTGGAGTGAGGAGAATCTCATGCATGCACATGTGTGGCGCCTTCCTGGTGATGATCCCAAGGTAAGTGCTCCCTCCTAGTGATGATCCCAAGGTGAGCATGCAACACTTGGTGATAATAATGAGGTTTCCATGCAAGACTCTACTCCACTAGTATAACTAAAGTACAACTGAGTAATTTGAAGAAGATGCGACAACCTCATCTAGAGGAGAATATCTTTGACCAGGAGCGCCCTCAACATAGACTAATAAACTTAGAAAAAGAAATACTACATGGATGTGTAATATATTCAATACAAAGGTCCCATTATTTCATGAGTTTCTCCTCTTCATAACCTATGGGATAAAATTGTGACTTCAACAATGCCTTAAAGTCCTCCCATTTCATAACCATGGGATTCTTGTGTATTCTCAATGCATCCACATACCTCTCCCACCACAATAAAGCGTGTCCGATCATTTTCAAATGGGTAAAGGAATTTTGTTGTGTTTATTGGATTTGATAAAGACCAAAAACTTCCAATTGTTTCAACTAGCTATCCAAGACTTCAACATTAGTTTGTCCATCATACATGGGCATTTCAAGTTTTTCTTCAACTTTGAAAGGAATATGGGAAGATGAAGAAAAATAATGGTTTTTACCCAAATAATTGTACGTGGGATCATATCGACGTGCCTTATCTTCTTCATACTCAGTCTTTGTTGAGTTTGCTTCCATGTCTTTCTTCACCAAAAATTGTGTCAATAATTCTGTCAATGTAGCAATGCTTTCCTTTAGTCGAGGAAATCTAACCTCCAGGTCTTCCTTGTCATCTTCTTCATGATGATTCCTTGCCATTGATGGTACGCTTCTTCTATATAGGCCTTGCAACAATTCTTCTCCACTATTTCAATACTCATTATGGGTGTCTACCATAGGTGTTCTCCAAGTCTTCATAACCTACTCTAATACCAGATGATCCATAACAGTGGGCCTATGGCCTGTCTATTTCGTCAACATGGATCCTTTGTGGAATTTATATTTTTTTCTCGGCTAATTAGCTTTGAGGCTTAACAACTCTAATCCATAATCATGATGGACCACTCAAATAATGAGTTGCAATAAGGAGAACTACCATCTGAAAGTTTTCTCATGATGTTGATGAGTTATTGATATACAAATTCAAAATCGAATGGAAATGAATAAGAGACCTCTGGTAGCACCAAACTTATTAATATATATAAAAAACTACACAATTTGTAGTTTGGGAAAAGCCCAACCCAAGCAACAAGTGTGTGACACAACTAGGGACACTTATCACTGTCACCTCAATAGATATCCTCCTCGTTTTAGTGATGGACAAGTCCAACATAAGGGAGGATTTTCGGGTGACCCTAGGGGGATTGTAAGGGAAAAGGCCAAGAGCTGAAGGAACCACCCCTATAATACTTACAAAACAAATGTTATACAACCCAAACCAAGACAATATACAATGAAATAATCCCCAAGGTAAGAGGGTAATCAACAAGAATCCTTCTTGTCCCAAAATTGCCGCATATAACAATGATATATCAACAACAAGAGGATTCTAAGAGCTGCAAATTAGAGCATCAAAACCAATATATGATATTCGAAAAGAAAGCTTGCAACTAGTAAACAATTTTGCAATGCTTAAACCAAGATTTTGATGTCAAAAGAGGGTTGTAAAAGAGTGTTATCAACAAATAATTATGACATCCCTATGGCTGTAGCAAAATTTTGCTACAAAAACAAATTATAACCACTCAAATCAGCAAGTAAACCACCCAAACAATAACCCTTTATCAGTAGATTAATTATCACAACTTACAAGCAATTTTCAGCGGTAGAAAAGTAGAGAAATTGTATGATAAATAGTGTTTGTTACGACCTTGTTATTGCACAATTTGTAGCTTGGGAAAATCCCAACCCAATCCACATAAGTGTGAAAACTATGGGAGTGCCTACCCACTGTCACCTTAAATAGACACACCCCTCGCTTTAGTGATGATGAAATCACCACAATGGGGGAATCTCGGTGACCCTAGGGGGATTGAGATGGAAAGTGAGATGATGATGAATGAATCCCCTATAGGTCAAGCTTGGAAGTGAAGAAAGGCTTGGGAAAGAGTCTTGTGAAAGGGTAAATGGTTTCCAAAGGTTATGTACCTGCAAAATAATGTTAGCCCTGCCTGAAACAAGAAAAATGATGATAAAGCAAGCCTTTAGCCAATGGGGATGCAAAAAGAACCTTGTTGTCCCAAATTGCAGAAATATATAAGTGTATAAATCAGCAATAAACAATTACCAATGGCTGCAAATTAAACCACACAAATTAAGTATAAGATGATGGAAACTAAGCTAGCAATGACTAGTTAAACTTCCAATGAATAAAATATGATTTTGTGGGTGTTTAGGATTGTTTATTAGATGTTATCAGCAAGTTATTATGATAGCCAAATGGCTGTAGAAAACAATTGCTACAGCAACAAGATATAAGCAAAAATATTGACAAGCAAATTGTCCAAAATATAGCCAATGATCAATAGAACAATAATCTAGGTTCAAAAGCAAATTTCAACAATAGATTAGAGAGATCAGAGTGAAAAATAGAGTTTTACTGCAGCCCTAATGGTTGTAGCATTAATTTATAACAGCAAGAAGAATTATTTGGCCAATCAAGACACCTCAAGGGCACAAGAAATCCTTAAGAGTGAAGAAAAATTTCCAACTTAGACAATTGCAAAATCTCAACTTTTCACGTATAACAATGCAATGATTTTATATCTCCTATGCAAGTATATTAGTGCCTTATCAATTGGGTTATGGAGTCTCTTGTGTAAGAGCTAGATTTGTTACTTCTCTAGGGGTTTAAGTCTTTATACTCCCTAGAGAAAACAAATATAGCAAGGTAAATCTAGGAGGGTGTAAGCCTTTTTACTCCTCCTAGCAACCTTAGCAATAGCTTATTTAGTAACAAAGTGATAGATCTTGGTGGAGGGTGTATGCCCTTATACTCCTCCAAGGGTTTAGACAAGAATAACCATGAAAACAGAAGAAATAACAACAATATGCAGAAAATTCCTTACTATTTCCAATAGATAGCAAGTAAAAACCTTCTCTACCAAGAATTTTTCACCACAAAGAAAGAACAAGTCATCCAAGAAATAATGCCAGCCTTCCTTCCAATAGAAAAGTAACAAACATCCAAATAGCACAAGAGAGAGAGAGAGAGATATGTGATTTTCCCAAGTAGGGTGAAAATTTCAACCAACAATATGCAATTCTCAAATGAGTTATATGCAAATGACAAAAGGAGTGACCTATATTTATATGAGGTCACCTAAAACCCTTTTGTCCACTTTTCCAAATGTCAACATCAAATTAGAGAGGCCGACCTCCCTATTTGTCCTTTTACATCTTAAAATTCAAATTTACAAAAAGAAAATCCCCTTTTTGGGGTGACGTCATGCCCTAAAGGGTGATGTAGGGCCTCTAGGAGAGACGTTGAGCCTTTGATGAAGGATGTTGCGCCTCCAAAGGCCATAAAACACGCCACCAACTGGTCTAGTATGCGTCAAGTGTCTCTCTCTCCATCAAACCATGCTACACCATAATGAACCATGAAACCTTCATCAAAACCCTAGCCCATGTGACGCCTAGGGCATCAAATGTGACGTCTTAAGCCTCCCAAGGATAATGTTTAGGTGCAAGATGTTGGAGTGTGATCTCCTCATGGTCTCTAAGTGACTCCCAAGACAACATTCCCTTTCTCCCATGTCCAAAGAGAAGGGGTGCAACATCCAACCTATGGGCCTCATGCCCCAAATGACAGTCCAAGTGACCTTGTGCCTTCACGATCAAGCTTTCACTAGTCAAGGACCTGCAAAGAAAAACAAGTACACCCTCCAAGGGTCCACAAGTCACAATATCACGCCCAATAAGCCATGTCTAATAAAAGAACCACCCAAACATGTGCATCAAATCCCCCCTTTTAAAAATAAACAAATGCTCAAAGACCTTATACAACTTTTCAAATTTAGATATGGGAGGAGTGTCATAGTTCCCTATTGGGTGAACCAATTCCTCAAGTAAGGGATGTTTCCAAGGAGAATCCCTTCTAGTTCATTTAGTGAATGTGAGGTGGATGGGATTGGAATTCTAGGTATGGGGTTTCATGACATACAAGGGCTCATATTGTCTCATTTATGGGCACCTTTGTTGAGGGATAACCACATCCTTTTCCTCTTTTTGTTTTTAAGGCATATTTTTCCAAGCCCTTTATTCGCCATTTATTTTGCATGTGTCACCAAGTTGAAGACAATAAGGGGCACTAAAAAGGAAATGAATAGCCCACATACACTCTACCTTGGTTCGCATGTCTTTTCAAGTTGAAGACAATAAGGGGCTGATCCAGGTGGATATTGGTGGCCACCCACCTGTTCCAATTGGCTCCTCTTGTCATTTTTTAGCTCAACACGTTCTTTTGTGCTTCTTTGTAATTGTGGGTTATACACTTCCAAGGTTGTCTGAATTCCTACACATCTTCTAGGTGGATACTGGTGGCCTCCCACCTAATCCAACTGGCTTATTTTGTATGTTTTCATGTTAGCACATCTTGTTGTACTTCTAGGGTCGTTTTAGGGCCCTAAACAATGTTATTTTGGTGTGACATGGTCAAATTGTAGAAAGAGTCAGATTTTGATGGCATAATGTGTAGTTCTCTAAAATACCTTTCCAATGGGATATCACGCGCCTAAAACGAAGATCGTATGCAAAAGTTACGACCCCGGGAAGTTAATGTACTAACTTACCCAAATGGGACCCACATGACTTTTGACGTTTCATCTCCTAGGGTTAGGTTTTTGGATGTCTAGGTTTTTGGCATTCATGTTTATCATAAAAAGGCCTTCAAAGCCTCATTGTAATCATCTTCTTGCGAATGAGCGTAGTCGTCACATCTCTTCTTAGAGATAAAGTTGCCACCATTCCAACGAGTCTTGCACTCTGTATTTTTACAATCTTTTTACAATTCTTTCATTAGTAGAAATCAAGTATTGTAGTATTTCTCTGTTTATGGATTTTTTCATAAGTATTTCATTGTAATATCTCTTCTTTCATTTCATTCCAAAAATAATCTGGATCAGTGGTATCAGAGCATGCTTCTCTTTATCATTTTTTAGCGCATGTCCTCGACGAGGTCCGAGTATAGCCAGTTGGGTCTCGAGTTTGTCTCTCTTGAGGACAATCACTCTCGCATGCCCAAGAAACCCTCAATGGCGATAGAAAAGAAAAATGACGAAGAAACAGATTCTATTAACCTATTGCTTGAGCAAGCTCTCGTGCGATAGAGGGATGAAATGATGGAAAATTTATGCACATCCTTCAACGCTTGCCGATAGCAACATGCACATCTTCATCAAGCGACCATTTTGGAGGAACCTCTCCCTTCAAGGTACAATTTAATTTTGATATTCCCATATTGAAGGTCAGATAGATATGGATGCCCTAGAAAAATGGTTAAATATATTGGAAGGTTATTTCTCTGTTCAAAATATTTTCAACAGGGAAAAGATAACCTTCGCACTCCTCAAGGCTCTCCCCCTATGTCAAACATTGGTGGGAAACTTACTAGGAGAAAAGTTCCACAAAGGAATCTGGAATATATGGGGCTGAGCCCACTTGGGGTTTTTTTGTGGATGTGGTCAAAGAACAATACTATCACGTTGATAACTATGAAGACAAGTACATGAGATGGACCACACTATGGCAAGAGAAGAGCCAAACAGTGTCAGAGTTCACAAATACTTTTCATACCTTGCGCACCAAGATGGCTATCAAATACTCCGAGCGACATCTGGTTCTGAAATACCGTGGGGGTTTGCATAGGTACATCCAAACCGAAATGGATTTCCTAAACATCTCATCATTGGGGGATGCCTATCGATATGCTATCAAAATCGAGCAGAAATTTAGGCACCAGAACAAAGGGGAATTCGGGTATGCAAATATGCAACAACCAAAGCACGATAAAGACGACCCTAACTAACAACCTCTAGACAACCATTCTAAGACACATGATAGAAAGGGTAAAGTAAAGATGAAAAATGACATTCGGAAGTGGTGTGGCTTCCACAAAATCCCCTGGCACAACACCGACGAATGTCGCTCGAAATAGTCATTGGTGGTTGAGGTCAAAGACACGGAGCCGAGCCCTGATTCAGAATATGATCTAGAAAATATTGAAAACACACAGATCATCGACGCAAACCCCACTGCCACTGTCGTGACCATAACAATCCAGCTAGAAGAACCAGTAGATCCTGAAGAAGTGGAGCGCCTCTTCCATTCACAGAAGTGGGTGAAGGGGACCCCATTGCATTTCATTGTTGATAATGACAGCTAGAAGAACCTCATCTCAGCTAAGGTCGTCAAACAGTTGGGGTTGCTGAAAACACCACACCTGCAGCCATACAACATCGGGTGGCTTCACCATGGACGATATCTTCGCATCAGCCATAAGTGTCTCATGTCCTATGGCATCCATCCCTTCAAGGATGAGGTAGTGTGTGATATTTCCCCTCTTGATGTCTGTGATGTTGTGTTGGTCCAACCATGTATGTGGAAACGTCCCCGTAGTGTCATTATTACTCTAACAGATCAGTTCTACAAGATACCAGAGGTAGTTCTGATTATTGCTCCACCAAAACAACATCACAAGGTAATCTCTCATAATGCAAAATTCATCCTCTTCACAGTCTGTTCAAAGGATGCACATAAGACCACTACAACCACTGCATCCTCAACACCTTCTATTCAACAAAAACAGATTTCAAAGAGACATAAGATATTGTTTCTTCACCTACAATGGTGCCTACACAATGCCCCATCCAACCCAAAGACAACAGGTTGTTGGAACATATTCAACCCCTCGAGCAACAGGTTTGTGACCATCTTCCACAAGCCAAGAAGCACAACTTCTCCAACAAGACACGCATCTCACCAAGCTTCAGATACAAAAAATGCTTTCTCCTCTTCCCTAGGCACTTAACACAATGGAGACCATTGCTTCCTAAGGGGGAAGGATTGATCCAGGTGGATATTGGTGACCACCCACATGTTCCAACTGACTCCTCTTGTCAGTTTTTAGTTCAACACGTTCTTCTGTACTTCTTTGTAATTGTGTGTTCTACACTTATGGGGTTGTCTTAAGCCCTACACATCTTCCAAGTGGATACTGGTGGCCTCCCACCTAATCCAACTGGCTTATTTTGTATGTTTTCATGTAAGCACATATTGTTGTACTTCTAGGGACGTTTTGGGGCCCTAAACAATGTTATTTTGGCGTGCCATAGTCATATTGTATATCGAGTCAGAGTTTTATAGCATAATGCATATTTCTCTAAAATTCCTTTCCAACGGGCTATCACGCACCTAAAACGAAGATCGTATGTTAAATTTACGACCCCGGTAAGCTAATGTACTAACTTACCCAAACAGGGCCCACATGACTTTTAGCATTTCATCTCCTAGGGTTAGGTTTTTGGATGTCTAGGGTTTTGGCATTCATGTTTATCATAAAAGGCCTTTCGAGCCTCATTGTAATCATCTTCTAGTGAATGAGCGTAGCTGTCACATCTCTTCTCAGAGATAAAGTTTCCACCATTCTAGCGAGTCTTGCACTCTATATTTTTACAGTCTCTTTACAATTCTTTCATTAATAGGAATCAAGTATTGTTGTATTTCTCTGTTTCTGGAAATTTTCATGAGTATTTCATTGTAATATCAAGCTTTCATTTTGTTTCGAAAATAATCTGGATCAATGGTATCAGTGCAAGATGCTCTTGATCATTTTTCAATGCATGTCCCCAACGAGGTCTGAGTATATCCAGTTGGGTCTCGAGTTTGTCTCTCTTGAGGAAAATCACTCTCACATGCCCAAGAAACCCTTGATGGCGACATAAAAGAAAAATGGAGGAGCAAAATATTCTATTAACTTGTTGCTTGAGAAAGCTCCTCCGTGATAGAGGGATAAAATGATGGAAAATTTTGTGCACATCCTTCAACGCCTGCCGATAGAAACATGCACATCTTCATCAAGCGACCATTTTGGAGGAACCTCTCCCTTCAAGGTATAAGTTAATTTTGATATTCCCATATTTGAAGGTCAGATAGATGCAGATGCCCTAGAAAAATGGTTAAATCTATTAGAAGGTTATTTCTTTGTTCAAAATATTTCCGACAGGGAAAAGATAACCTTTGCACTCCTGAAGGCTCTCGCCCATGTCAAACATTGGTGGGAAACTAACTGGGAACAAAGTTCCACAAAGGGATCTGAAATATATGGGGCCGAGCCCACTTGGATTTTTTTTGTGGATGTGGTCAAAGAACAGTACTATCATGTTGATAACTATGAAGACCAATACATGAGATGGACTACACTGCGGCAAGAGAAGAGCCAAACAGTGTCGAAGTTCACAAATACTTTCCATACCCTGTGCACCAAGATGGGTATCAAAGACTCCAAGCGACATCTGGCTCTGAAATACCATGGGGCTTTGCATAGGTACATCCAAATCGAAATGGATGTCCTAAACATCTCATCATTGGGGGCTGCCTATCGACATGTTGTCAAAATCAAGCAAAAATTTAAGCACCAGAATAAAGGGGAATTCGGGTATGAAAATATACAAAAACCAAAGCACGGTAAAGACGACCCTAACCAACAGCCTCTAGAAAACCAGTCTAAGACACATGATAGAAAGGGTAAAGTAAAGACGAAGACTGACACTGGGAAGTGGTGTGACTTCCACAAAATCCCCTGGCACAACACCGATGAATGTTGCTCGAAATAGTCATTGGTGGTTGAGGTCAAAGACATGGAGCTGAGCCTTGATTCAGAATTTGATCCATAAAATATTGAAAACTGACAGATCATCGACGCAAACCCCACTGCTACTATCGTGACCACAACAATTCATCTAGAAGAACTAGTAGATCTTGAAGAGGGGGAACACCTCTTCCATTCACAGAAGTGGGTGAAGGAGACCCCATTGCATTTAATTGTTGATAATGGCAGCCAAAAGAACCTCATATTAGCTAAGTTCTTCAAACAGTTGGGGTTGTCGACAACGCCACACTTGCAACCATACAACATTGGGTGGCTTCACTAGGGATGAGATCTTCACATCATCCAACAATGTCACATGTCCTATGGCATCCATCCCTTCAAGGATGAGGTAGTGTGATATTGCCCCTCTTGATGTCTATGATGTTGTTTTGGGCCAACCATATATGTGGAAACGTCATGTTGTCTATGAGCCTAGACCCCGTAGTGTCATTATTACTCTGTGAGATTAGCTCTACAAGATACTAGAGGTAGTTTCGACTACTGCTCCACCACAAAAACACCTAAAGTTAATCTATCCTACTGGAAAATTCATCCTCTTCATAGTATGTTCAAAGGATAGACATAAGACCACTACAACCACTGCAACCTCAACACCTTCTATAAAAAAAAACAGAGTGTCAAAGAGGCAGAAGATATTGTTTCTTCACCTACAATGGTGCCTACACAATGCCCCATCCAACCCAGAGACAACAGGTTGGTGGAACTAATTCAACCCCTCTAGCAACAGGTTTGTGACCATCTTCCACAAGCCAAGAAGCACAACTTCTCCAACAAGGCACACATCTCACCAAGCTTCAGATTCAAAAAATGATTTCCCCTCTTCCCTGGGCACTTAACGCAATGGAGACCATTTCTTCCTAAGGGGGAGGATTGATCCAGGTGGATATTGGTGGCCACCCACTTGTTCCAATTGGTTCCTCTTGTCAATTTTTAGATCAACACGTTCTTTTGTACTTTGTTTTAATTGTGGGTTCTACACTTTCGAGGTTGTCTGAAGCCCTACACATCTTCCAGGTGGATACTGGTGGCCTCCCACCTAATCCAATAGGCTTATATTGTATGTTTTCATGTGAGCACATCTTGTTGTACTTCCAAGGCCATTTTAGGGCCCTAAACAATGTTATTTTGGCATGCCATAGTCAAAATGTAGACAGAGTTAGATTTTGATGGTATAATACATAGTTCTCTAAAATACCTTTCCAATGGGCTATCACAAGCCTAAAACAAAGATGGTATGAAAATGTTACGACCCCAGGAAGTTAATGTACTAACTTACCCAAACAGGGCCCACATGAATTTTGGTGTTTCATCTCCTAGGGTTAGGTTTTTAGATGTCTAGGGTTTTGGAATTCATGTTTATCATAAAAAGGCCTTCAGAGCCTCATTGTAATCATCTTCTTGTGAATGAGCGTAGCCGTCACATCTCTTCTCAAAGATAAAGTCGCCACCATTCTAGCGAGTCTTGCACTCTGTATTTTTACAGTCTCTTTACAATTCTTTCATTAATAGAAGTCAAGTATTGCTGTATTTATCTGTTTCTATAAATTTTCATGAGTATTTCATTGTAATATCTCTACTTTCATTTCGTTCCGAAAATAATCCAGATCAGGGGCACTTCAAAGGAAATGCATAACCCACAAACGCTCTACCTTGGAAAGTGTTATTGATTAATTAATTATTTATTTTATGGGTCCCTCACTTTTTTGAGAAGCATTTCATTGCTCTCGGGATCCCAGGGTGAGCCTTTATTGCATGATTTTTTTGCTAGGGCACCTCTGATCCTAATGGCCCCTTCTTCCCATGAAATAAGGTACATGCCCTTCTTGGGTCAATAAGGTCGAAAACCTAAAAGATGGGGAAACAAAGGGGAATAAGTGATGGAAGCTGGCAAGTATGAGAAAGAATGGTATGGTGAACCTTCAAGGAGACCCCCCAGTAGCAACCCTTTCCTTGAGGGTGGCCACTTACTAGGAAACCATGACACTCACCAAGGTGAAATAGGGAAAAAAACATAATTTCCAAGAAAATGTTTTCAAAATCAAGAAAGGATCCTTTGCAACATGTTCAAATGCTTCAAATATTAAAATGATACTTACCACAATACCAGACTTGTTACCTCATGAAGAAAGAATCATTGTCCTCTGTGGGCCAAGCTAGGTGTGGTGGATACTGTTGCCATCAATCAGATTCTGATGTGTGGTTTGATAGAGGTCCATGCTTGCTCATCTGCCTCTGGGTAATCCATGTCTGCAACATGAGGGCCTCAAGACATCATCTCCTTAGTTATCCCTAGGAATGGGGGATAACATATAGCTCCTACTTGGGGACATGTACTCATTGTAGAGTGCATGAGAACCTCAACATCTCCTAGTAAGACATGTGCCTGCACATAGTGAAACGAACAAACTATGGATATCGAGGGTGGCTCACTCACCCTTTGTCCATATGATCAAAATTTCAAAATTTCAACTAATATTTAAAAGAAAATTTTGCATTTTTTCAAGAATTTCTAAGCTAACATGTAATATGATGAAAGCAAATTATCATAACAAGTATGCAATAATGCAAGTAGAGCACAATGAAAATGAGATATGGCATGCAAATATAAGGAAATGCAACTAACTATCATGAGCAAGCAAATCCAATTGCAAGGGAAAGCAAATGACCTACCTACTTGTTTGTGGCTCGTGGCCCTGACGAAGTCAAGTTCCTTTGATGTAGGGTTGGAGAAGAGACCCATCAACTGGTAATGACATCATTCTCCCATCCATGGCAGACAAGTAATATTTTTCTTTCTCAGACTGCTTCTTGACGATATAAGGGCCAAGCCATAACATTTCGTTCCTTTCATCATACTTGGGCTCGCCCCTCTTCTTATCCCACATGAGTTCAAGGCTTCCCTCATCAAAATCCACATAAGGCAAGTCTTCATTATAAGGTTTCTTAGGTGGTTTGACCATGTTCTTGATAGTCTGTTCTCTTTCAACACCTCTTTTGGATTCTTCTTTCTTTACTATCTTGATGGATCTTGGTTCTTTTCCTTGTTATATTGCAAGTTTCTCTTTATATTCATCTATCCTAAGAAGTAATGTATCTATGCAATCTTCTTGTGCAAAGGGAAAATCTTGAGGGTCATATTCAATGATCTGTTTAGGCACTTCAAGCTCATAATCACTATGATAATCGGGGTGGTTCAGATCCATCACATGCTTCTTGAATACCTGTCGTCTATATAGAATCTCGAAGGTACCATCCCCCATGGGAATATGTTCATGAGTGAGATCCATGCTAAGGAAACTGCCAAGGGAGGCAACCCAACTTATTGATAAGAGCATGCCCCAAGCGTCCGAAACATCAATCACCATTATGTTCATAATGAAGCTGATATGAGGGAAATCTTGTAAATATACCACCACATATTCTACGAGACCATACACTTTCACCTTCTTTGAATCAATTCCACACACGTTGCCATATGGGTGGATTGTCTTCAAACCAAGTTGTTTCATTACCTTTAAAGACATCACATTTGTTGAGGCCCTGGAGTCCAACATACAATTATTCAATCTGAGACCATTCACACCCAAAAAAATATAGAAGGGAGGGTTATCTTCCATTTATTTTCCATGATACATAGTGTTCAGGATCACGAGAGGATCTTCCACTTCATCCGGTGCCTTGAATGCTTTCAAGACTTCTCTTCTTATAGATGGAATATTTCACATCTCAACCACATGCACCAACATATCCATCTTCCCAATCATGGTCGACACATCTATATCCAGTCAAAGCTCTTCATTCGCTGGTGTAGGTTTTGGGAGTAAGTCATGTATCAACGGTGGGGGAGGTGGAGGAAATTATTTTGTTGGTTGAGGTGGAACCTCCTTTGCTTGTAGTGAGGGAGCTAGAGATGGTGGTGGAGGAACTGGGATTTTGTTTCTCCTTGCATATGTCAAAGTTTCCTTCTTCCTCGACTCATTCTTTGTGTTCTCATCTATTTGGTTAAGCACTCTTAGTTTCCCTTTTCTAGCACCCCTTTTCATGAACTCCTCAAGTTGTTCTAGTGTAATATCCACACACTCATCGTCCTGAAGAAAAAATATTGTATCAATGAAGTTCATCTTATTTGCAGAATCTAAACCCTCTTCCTCTATTCATCTTGGAAATTCATCTTCTGAATGTGCTTCGTTACAAGGAAAGCACCATGGAAATTTTTTTGTATTGACCATTCCAACTGGATTCAAAGTGTCAGGAGACTTTTCCTCCTATTGAGGCCTCGTCTTCCAAGCTGTGTTTGTTTGTTTGAAAACTTGAGGTCTTGGAGAAGATTGGTTTCTTTCCAAAGTTGTCAACTTGTTCATAATCTGATTTTGACTTTGGACGAACTGAATGTTCATTTGATTTAACTTTTGATCCAGGAGAGTGATTGGGTATAGTGCAATGTGTTGATATTATGGTAGCTGTGGGAGGTATTTACCTCCACGTGTAAACCTGACGAGGATAGAATACTTTGGGAAGCAAGAAGAAACCCTAATGAGTTGGCTAATAACCCTAGAAGACTTGTCGGCTCAAGAAGATAATTTATATTAGGTTATTAGCCTCCAAGAGAAGAAGTTGGCTAGAAATAATAATATATACTGAATAGACAGATACCCATAATAAGAAGTCGGCCCAGGCAATTAGCCAGAATTAGTACAAATACAGAAGGTCAGTTGTCATTCTGGCAGGCAGTCTTAGAATTTCAGAGCAGCAACTTGTGCGCACTGCAGTGCCCAGTCTTGTGCGCAGGTTTGAAGGAGATCTGCCATTGCAGCTGCTACAGCTAGTAGATCACGCTTGGCTTGGACTATCTCTTGGTTAGGGTTTGGACTATCTGATCAACTCTTGTTGGTGTGTTATCCTTGGGGAAAGGTGCGCTACCCTTTGTTTGGCTATCTAGCCTAGAGTTTGCTTCCAGAGTGATTCTCCGTCAAGGTTAAGGTGCTCGGAGGGTGGCTTTGGCCTATGGTTGGGTGACAATAGAGATATTGTCAATGGTAAAATGATCACAATCCTTCATATTCTAACAGGTTATGGGCCCACACCTCCTTCATTCAGTCTAACCACTGGAAGGAAACATAGTCGTAAGGATATTGAGCTCGTTGAAGAACTGCTGCTAGGGTTTCTAGCAGGAGCAGTCACCATAGCATTGTCGCTAGGGTTACTAGTAGGTGCAGTTGTAGAAACCGTAATCCTCTTGTTGAGACACCTTAAGTGAAGAGATTGGCCTAATCTCTGGACAGATCAGTGTGCCCTAGCCTAGCACATCTTGTGGTACTCTCAGCAATCCAAGACGTCAAGTTTGAGTTTGTGGTCAAATCTAGGGTTTGACCAAGTCAAAGAAGCCATGACTTATTCTATGAAGTTAGAGAACAAGTTAGATGGAGCCTCTAACTTAAGAGCATGGAAGACAAGGATTGACCTCATCCTTGCCAAGAATAAAGTGTTGGATATCGTGAAAGGAAAGATCGTGGAGCCAGAGTTTGAAGAAGGAAAAGAGAAGGAACCACAAAACGTTGCAGTTATGGCAAAGTTCAAGGACGGTGACATCAATGCCATGAGTATCATAGTGGATTCTATAAAATACCACTTGATACCCTACATCTCCCATCTTGACTCATCAAAGAAGATGTATGATGTCCTAACAAATCTCTTCTCGGTCAGAAACATTGGACAAGTTATGAGTCTGAAGAATGAGCTCCGTGACATGAAGATGAATGATGATGACAACATAACATCATACTTTGTGAGGATCTCCCAGTTAAGAGATCAACTACAAGCTATTGAAGAGATATTTTCAGAGAAGGAATTGGTAAACATAGTACTCAATGGTCTTCCCAAGACGTGGGATGCATTTGCCGCAAGCATGAACACAAGAAAGGAATATCCTACATTTGAAGAACTTTGGACTTGCTGTGCTCAAGAAGAATCCAGGATCAGTGAAAAAGAGAAACCCCAAAATAAGTACAATGATCAGGGCTTCACAACAAGATTCAATAATTTCAGGAACAAAAGGAAGTTTGGCTCAAGGAGGGAGCCAAAATCAAGAGAAAGACATTTCATAAATACAATGCTTCAACTATTGAAAGTATGGTCACTACAAGAATCATTGTCCCGAGCTAAAGAAAATGAAGGAGAAACACGAAGCATTAGTTGCCGAAGAAAAGGAACCTATAAAAAAGACTAAGCAGGATGAAAGAGACTTCTTCTTCTGAAGGTAACAATACTCTTCTTATTTCTTGTACATATCTTGTTTGCATCGTCTCTATACATATCTTGTATATATATCTCCTGGAAGATAATGTATTCCAAGAAGAACTATACCTATGGAAGAACAAGAAGATAAGGATTGATATCATTAGATAATACACATGAAAGGATGAAATACGCCGAATCAATCATGAAGAGACTTAGAAGAAGCAAAGACATAAAGAAGTCAGAGAAATACTTATAATGTTTTGTAGAAGACAACAAGCAGAAGCGTGGACTCTGTTAGACAGAGAGAGCCAATTATATATTGCAGAAGAGAATAAGGATGCAGACAGAATCATGGACTCTGTTAGATGGAGGGAGCCGATTATATGCACTCATACATGAAGCAAGGATTAGGAGGGAGCTAATCCTATGATCCATTAAAATGATGAAGTATGGTAGCAGCCATGAAACATAGTACGTGTTCAGTTTAACCGTAGAAGAAGACCTCGTCGAAGAAAAGCCTTTAAGTATCCCTGGTTGTCCATCCAGATCCATGATCCTATGATCCATGATCCAGATCCTGGGCATGGAATCTATAAGAAACTCCATGTGTTGATTAAGGTTGGTTGTCATTGATGTCAACCCTTGAAGAAAGACCCATAGCACAAAGGTTTGGGTAATGGACCCAATAGTGTTTGATGTAAATATGACTCATTATTATTTTTTCATGGTTGATAAGAAGTAAATATGG
>ML797431.1:23760-86115 GCA_009831015.1 Picea engelmannii
AGACAAGTAGTTGATGAGTTGACACATACATGAAGTGTATAGTTGATGATGTTGGTAAATATTGATGATTCATAGTTTATGAGTAGTTGACACATGATTGGAACATACTTGGTACATGGTTGGATGCACCTGGTTATGGTACATGTTGATTACAGGTTGGTGCATGGTTGATGCACTTGTTTATGGTACAGGTTGATTACAGGTTGAGGAACAGGTTGATGCATGGTTCAGACTTATTGGTACAGGTTTATAGCAGTATATCTCACAGTGATAGTGTGACAGTGGTTCCATCATTCTACTTCTACTTCAGGGTGGCAGGACGGGGCAAGGACAGGTGGTTGTAGCCACCTTCCGGTTGTAGCCGGAGAACATTGGGGGTTGTAGCCTCCTTCTGGTTGTAGCCAGAGATTTGGGGAGTTGGAGCTTCCCTCAGGTTGTAGCCTGAGAAGCTAGGAGGTTGGAGCCTCCTTCCAGTTGCAGTTGAAAACAAAGGAAGTTGGTGCTTCCAATGAATGTAATTCTTCAAGACATATAAGAAAAAGCATTCCGTGGTTTTCTCTCAATTTGCGTTTCCACGTAAAACACTGGTGTACTGTGCATGTGTGTGATTGTTTATTTATTACTGCTCATTATTGGATAATAATTCTACATTGATATAACATTTGAAGAAAAAGGATTATAATTACGCTATTACTGATTCACCCCCCCTCTCAGTAATCCAACACCATGGACCCAAGAGCTAAAGGAAAAACATGAAGATTCCAAGAAACAAGAGAAGCCAGAAAAACCAGTCATTATATCACAAGATTACCAGCCTGACATGAACTCACTAAAAGCAATCAAGCAGAGGAACTGAAAATTGTGATGAAGAACAGTGTATGGAAGACTTATGAATGAAAGCATTGCAAGATCCAGAACTAGAGGTTCCCCACATGGAAGGAGAAGACTACGATGATTACTTGTTTTGGTAAACCAAACATATCTTTACATGAGTCAATATCCATGAGTTGGAGTTCTACATCAGATAAATGCAAAGAATGTTCTCTAGAGAAATTGAGCAAAGAACATATGAAGAGAAATCTCAAGACTTTGAGGCATACTAGAAAGAGACCCTTGTATGCAGATGGAAGAAAATAACTTGGTGGAGAACCTCTAGTGCATAGTAGAAGCGTGGTGAAGATTTCCTATAACAAGATATTGTATCAAGATGATTACTTACAAGATCAAATCTCATGATGACAGAAGAAGTGCCACATGGATATGTCCCAGTTTTCCAACAATGATATATTTTATTGATCAGAGCTACATGAAGCCTTCAAAGAAGACTAGTGCTCCAGAATGAAGTACATTTGAAATCACGCATTACATTATACGTGATGAAGTTCAGAAAGGAGAAAGAGGTTCTCCAATACATATCTCCACAGATGAGCAGATAAACAAACATCTTGGTAAAGGTTCTGTCCAAGATAAAAGAGTTTGTGTACTCAAGCTGGAGCTCGTGGAGACGATTTCCTTATTGAAAAAGGAAGAGATGACTCCCAGGTTGGGAGGGAGCACTGATATGTATTGATTTATGGACAATCATTTTTCAGTTCAAAAAATGGTCAAGAATGAGCAGTTTCCTTTACAGTTCGGAAAGTGGATTGAGATTTCTGACGAACAACGATTTCTCATTATGGTTAACATGGGAAATGGTCCAGATTGCTTATGTATCATATACATCGTCTTCCCATTGTGGTTAACATGGGAGTGGTCTAGGGCAGTCTCTCTTCTTGAGGGTTACTTAAGAAGGCTGACCCGCCTCGCCATACAACAATTTCTCATTGTGGTTAACATGAGGAATGGTCTGTTTTGGAGGTTGGTACAAGACAATCTTTTCCTCTTGTGGTTAACAAAGGAAATGGTACGGACAATCATTCCTTAGGGTTTATACATTCTCTCCAGGGTGCACTTTGATTAGTGTAGGAGGAATGGCCCAGGGTGGGGAATGGTCCAGGCTCAAAAATCATGGACATGCATTCCTTTGGGTTTATACATTCTCTCCAGGGTACACTTTGACTAGTGTAGGAAGAATGGCCCAGGGTGGGGAATGGTCAAGGTTCAGAAGACATGACAATTATTCTTCCTTGCTTGAGAAGAATAGTTCAGATATCTCATTTTTCTACTCTGAGGGCATATATTCTTTCAGATCTCACAGATGTGAGTGAAAGATTGGCCCAGATGATTCACTTTATATCATAACATTGTTTTTGTGCAGGTTGATATCAGATGATTATTATGAAGACTGTATGACAATAGATGTATACTACTATGGTGGATGTGTTCCACTGTTCGTGTCTATACGTTGTTGATCAAGTACTTGTGTGTTACTTGGTGTGGTAGTGTACCACTGGATTGTAGTTATGTACTACTATGGATAGACACAATTGTGTTCTATTTTGTTTCGATTGCCTTGAAGACTATCAATAGTATTGGAAATGATTGTCAGTTAGATGGATAGTCAAAGGACAGAGATTTCCCAGACGGAAAATGGTTCATAGCATTTACTCTTCTAGATTAGAAGAATGTCTCTTGTATCACTCTATGGAGTGAGCATCATGTCTGATTACTCAGATAGAGTATGGTTTCGATAGATGATGCAGCTGATGAAACTAATGATGATGGTGGTGCTCATGATCTAGTTTGTACAACTATGTTGATGCTACCGGGTGAATGGTATGTTTTTGTGCTCAAGACCATTACCTGTAATACCTCCCGAGCTAGGAGGGAGAGTTGATATTATGGTAGTTGCGGGAGGTATTTACCTTCACGTGTAAACCTGACGAGGATAGAATACTCTGGGAAGCAAGAAGAAACCCAAATGAGTTGGATAATAACCCTAGAAGACTTGTCGACTCAAGAAGATAATTTATATTAGGTTATTAGCCTCCAAGAGAAGAAGTCGGCCATAAATAATAATATATACTGAACAAACAGATACCCAGAATAAGAAGTCGGCCCAGGTAGTTAGCCATAATTAGTATAAATATAGGAGGTCAGTTCTCATTCTGGCAGGCAGTCTCAGAATTGCAGAGAAACAACTTGTGCGCACTGCAGTGCCCAATATTTTGCGCACATTTGAAGAAGAGATGCCATTGCAGTAGCAGATCATGCTTGGCTTGGACTATCTCTTGGTTAGGGTTTGGACTATCTGATCAACTCTTGTTGGTGTGTTATCCTTGGGGAAAGCTGTGCTACCCTTTGTTTAGCTATCTAGCCTAGGGTTTGCTTCCGGAGTGATTCTCTACCAAGGTTACGGTGCTCGGAGGGTGGCTTCGGCCTATGGTTGGGTGAAAATAGAGATATTATCAATGGTAAAATGAGCACAATCCTTCATATTCTAACACAATGCTTGTTGTAGTCTTCGTCTTTGCTTCTACCTTGGCACGAGGAAACCGAAAGGACTCAATCTTTGAGCTGATGAGAATTTCTTCAATATATGCATTGTATTCTTTGGCCTTATCCAAAGTGTTCGACGCTTTATCCTTGAGGATAAAACCAAATTTCCCTTCAAAAGAATTCATGTATAGGAGATGAATGGTTGTTGGTGGTGGACATAGATCGATCAAGATATGATCATATAATTTATCAAATCTAGTATCAAATTCTTTCACTATTTCATTTTCCTTTTTCTTGATTTCATTGAATTGTGCTAGTAGCATTCCATTGCCTTTCTTTGTTGACCACCTTCTTTTGAGAAACTTAGTGAAATCATCATAAGACACCAAATGATCATCGGGTAGTCCTCTGAACCACATTTAGGAATCTTCATTAAGAGACATGGCTAATAGCCTCATTGCAACATCTTCATGTTCCACACCTTCATTCAACAATGCCACACCTACTGCATATAGTGTTAAAATATTTGATGTGCTCGTTTTACCATATAAAATATCACAATATTTTCACCCAACCATAGGCATACAACCACCCCCAACCACCTTTAACCTTTGACAAAATTATTATTGAAAGCCATACTAGAACCAACAAATAAACCCTATCTACTAATTGCAACAACAACTCAAGACAAGTAGAGAGCACCTTATCCAAGGGTAGCACACAAGAGAGAGAGAGTCTCCATATCCACAGAACAAGTATCATACACAGCTGCAATAGTTGTAGCTGTACTACTCTCTTAAACTTGAAACATACTTATCTAGTACATCACCAAGAATATCACCAAGAGTATGACCAAGAATATCACCAAGAGAATCAACAAGAATATCACCAAGAGAATCACCAAGAATATCACTTGATAGCGCTAGAGAGAGACCAAGACCAAGAGATGACCATATGCTTGTATTCCTCCTTGTAGCTACAGTTGTATCTCTCCACAAGACTTGTGCTCTGACTGAGTGTACAAATGAGCTAAAACTTCCTCTGTTTATATTAATCTGTCCAATGACTTTTCTGGCTGGGTCGACCTGACTTTCTGGTAATTATATTTTATGTTTATCTTTTCTTGTGGAGCCAACTTGTCTTTCTAGAAGATAATATTCTAATATTGTTTATTCTGCTAGGTCGACTTGTCTTCTAGGGTTTTCAAACATTTGTTTAGGGTTTCCCTTGCTTCCAGAATATTCCATTCTAGTCAAAGGTTACACATGGAGGTTAATACCTCCCATAGTTACTGTAGCATCAACACTCCCTCCTATATAGGGAGGTATTACTGGTAATGGTCTTGAGCACACACAAACCATTCTTTTGGTAGCATCATCATAGCAATAAATGTTATCTCATGATCACACAGATCAATTTGTGAGTATCATCTGATAGCATCCTAGCATCAACATACATCATCGTTTGCCTCATCTCTTGAGGCCATACTCCATTTGAGTAATCGGGCATGATACTGATTAAGTCACGTGATGAACTCAACGCACTCAACAGAGTGTCTCACATGAGTTACCCACTCAACATTGTGATATATGGACCATTCTTCTAATCCAAACATATGTCCTAGAAGAATAGTTGTCCTAAGAGATGTTGAAATCCCTGTAATGGGATACAAGGACCATTCTTATAATCTGAACCTACGTCCTAGAAGAATGGCAGTCCTCCCAGATGCTAAAAGCCACACCATGAGCTACAGAGACCATTCCCACAGGAATGTTAGTCTTAGACTATTTTCTAATTGGGTCATATGTACCATAGAGATCAATCTCTACCCATATGCCTTAGAAAATATCGGTCTCTTATCAACCACCCTAATCGGGACGTCATGTCATTAGGGGGCAGACTATTCAACCTGATTGGGCCAATAACTATGCCTCGGGAGAATATCGGTCCTGAACCATTTTCCTAATCAGGCAACAATCTGTGCCTTAAGAAAATACTAGTCCATGATACGTCAACAATCTATCAACCTGGACCATTCTCCATAGGGAGAATGTCTGTCCACCTGCAATCTGTTCTGCCTGGACCATTCTCCACTCGGAGAATGTCTATCCACCATCACACTGAGTATCCATCTAGCTAACAATCATCTCCAACACTAGTGATAGTCTCCATGGCAATCAAATAGTAACATAGAGTTGCTACAATGCCATCTAATAAAACACAATTGTGTCTATCCATAGTAGTACACAACTACTACCTAGTGGTACACAACCACTCCTAGTAACACAGGACTACTAACCAGTGACACACAATAACTACCAATGGAATACATCCATCAAAATAGCATACAACTACTGTCCAGAGACATACAATCTCCACAACAATCAAATCATATCATCTGATATCATCCTGCATCAACAATGTCATCGGTTGCATCACCTCTAAGTCGTACTAACATGATGCGAATGCATCATATCTAAGTTGTACTAGCATGATATGGAGTATCATCTACATCATATCTAAGTCGTCCTAGCATGAAATATCTAGCATGATGTCAATACATCATATCTAAGTTGTATGCCACCTCTAAGTTGTACTTGCATGATGTAGATCAATGCCTCACCATGTCACCTCTAAGTTGTATGATAATCTCTAAGCCGTACTAGCATGACATATCTAGCAGGATGCCAATGCATCATATCTAAGTTGTATGCCACATCTAAGTTATACTCGCATGATAATATCTAGCATGACACGAGCCCCCTGCATCATCTCTAAGTTGTAAGGTCCTCTCTAAGTCATACTAGCATGGCATATCTAGCATTATGTCAATACATCATATCTAAGTTGTACTCGCATGGCCATATCTAGCATGATGCGGCTCACCAACATTGTCTCTAAGTTGTACTAGCATGAATATAATTAGCATGATGTCAATACATCATATCTAAGTTGTATGTCCACCTCTAAGTTGTACTACCATGATGCTCCTCAAGCCACTGTATCAACAACTCCAACCGTCTGTATCATATCCAAGTTGTAATAGCATGATCATATCTAGCATGATGCAAGCATCATTTCTAAGCTGTATGATCACCTCTAAGATGTACTAGCATGATACAGATTTGCATCTCACTGACAGTCCATGATGCCACATATCAATGCTCCCTCCCAACTAAGGAATTCATCTCCTCCATTTCAACGAAGGGAGCAATCTCCACGAGACCTAGCTTGTCCCTCAAGTATGCAAACTTATCTTGGACAAAGGCTTCACCAAAATATTTGCAGTCTGCTCATTAGTGGATATATACTAGAGAACCACTTCTTCCCTTTGGACTTTATCATGGAGAAAATAGTACTTGATCTCAATGTTCTTCGACCTTTCATAGAACACCGAGTACTCATAGAGCTTCACATAGCTATGGTTATCATAATATATCACGGTCGAATCCAACACCTGATCAAATAGTCCAGAAACCATCTTATGGAGCCACATTGATTCCGTACAAGCATCACAAGCTGCAATATACTTTGCTTCTGTAGTGCCAAGTGCAAAAAATTTATGTTTCCTGCTAGCCCATGAAATCATAGCAAATCCAAAACTAAAACACATACCAGAAGTACTCTTTCTGTCATCTACACTCCCTGCTCAATCTGAATAAGTAAATCCATGCAGTTATACTTGACTATATGAGACATATCTCAAACCGTAAGTTATCATCTCACAAATATATCTCAAGATATGCTTTGCAACTATCCAATGCTCATGTCTGGGTTCCATCTCGAATTGACTCAATATCTTCACAACAAAGAAAATGTTTGGACTGGTATTTACCAGATACATCAATGAGCCAATCAATTGTCGGTACAGGAACAAGTCTATTGGATAAGAATCAGAGTCTCTCAACTTCGTCAGATATGTTACCATGGGAGTTTCCATGGATTTGCAATCCATCATCCCAAACTTCTGAAGGATCTTTTCAACATACTTCCCTTGTCCTAGGAAGACTTCACCGCTCTTTCTGCCATACTTCTAGTCCCAAGTAATAGTGCATGAGACCAAGATCTCCATGTTTTACCATGTGACACATGTTACCATTTGACACGTAGCTTCCTGAAACCATTGTCTCTCCCCAAGGTAGCGTTAACTTCCATAAGATTTTCCGATGCAAAATTTGCTATATGTCATTGACTAAGCTCTCTTGCAATTGTTGGATGATCGAACCCACACTCCTGCCCACGCTTTCTTTTCATGCCTTGGTGATATGACTTGGTTTGGTTTGGGTGGAGGCTTAAACTTATTTTGGGTGATATAAGCGCCTTTTATGCTCCCCATAAGCACTTGAGTATTGAGAATGAGTCTCAAGCCCTTAGGGCTTCATTTTTCGTTGTACATTTCCTACTGAATGACCATATGCTTTGCCTCTTTGTGTGAGCTCTGTCAGCTCTCTCTTTTAACCTATTTCCCTTGAATTTTAACCTTTTAGTCTCGATCGTGGTGTGCACTAATGACTGGAACAAAACTAGTACTAACATCAACTCCAATGGGGAAAAAATATTGGGCCTGTGGTTTGTTGAGAACTGTAGGCCTAACGCCTTCTCTTGTTGGATTATGGAGTCTAATGTTAGAAAAATAGGATCACGGAGCAATAAAATAAGACAAATGAGGAAACAAAACATAGAAGATATAGAATACAATAGAGACACAGATATACGTGGTTCACCCAGTGTGGGCTAAGTCCACCAGAGAAATTTCCAGATACTTCCTTTATTATTATCCAACAAATGAAGGGATACAACCTACAACACATCCATTGTAACTTCCTCTTCTTTCTCTCATAGTCTCCTATCTCATAACAAAATATTTGCAATGATGCATAGCCACAATACAATTCCCTCATAAAAGAGGGTTGCCTTCTAGGGGAAAAACCCCTAACATAACTTCTACCGTCAGATCTGTGACCTTATAATGAACAGTCCAAATTTAGTATGAAATTACAATATACATTTACAAGGAAATTTTTCCTTTTGGGGCTTCGCCCCCAAACCCCCATCAAGGAACGTTGTTCCCTGAACACTCATTGGGGGCCCACTTGTCATTGGACCCCATAAGGGGGAAATTCCCCCCCTGCAACCCCCCGCGTGGAGGGGTGTACTGTCTTCATGGGGTATAAACATGACTGAAAACAAAGACATCTGAATCAGGAAGATAATTAGGCTCCACAACCAACAATCGTGTCCAAACCAATTATTCTCTATGTACCTGGAAAACCGATTCGAGAAGTGAAACAAAATTGCTCAATAGCTTAAAGTCCAAAACTCTAATTCTTACTTATTTGAAATATGGTGAATAGAGTAAAATTAAAAACATGCGATAGGAATGGAAAAATATTTATTTATGTACAAAGTGAGGAAGCTCACAACATTCAGTACTGCAAGAAATTTTTGAGGAACTTTCCATTTACATGAGCTCCAAATGCTTCTCCATCTAGCTGCACCAGATCATATGTGACTTCCTCTCGGGTTGTTGTGACCTTAACCTATTCCATTAGGCGTTGTAACTTGACTAGCTTGTCAATTTTTTTTCTTATGTCACAGACCCCATTTGTTCTTTCGAGTGTGCCTCGTCATAAGATATTTATTTCATGTTGTGTGGTACTCTTTATTATTCATTTAATGAGAGGATGCAACAACCTAGGTCTTCATCAACAACATATATCGGGTGATTTATAGAGTTATTTTGGTCACTAACTATATAGGAAAACTTTGTTTCTCTATATAATATTCAGTTTTCTCCTCCAAATACTCGTACAATGGCATAGGTCATATCCATTTGCATCATACCTCCTAGCTTTCTAGCCCAAATTCTGGAGAGTAGCATCCCATAGTTTGCAGGTACATCGACTACCACTACATCCATCATAATGCTCTTAACACGTAGTTGAGCCAAAGTAACTACCATATCTTTAATCACTCCATGACACTTCACTTTCTTGGCGTCAAAAGAGTAGCGATAATGGTAAGGCTTGGTTATTTCTAACCCCAATTTCTCCATTACCACTTTTGGCATGAGGTTATGAGATGCACCAGAGTCGAGCATACAATTATGTAACATCTAATCATGAATATTCAGGGTCACATAGAAGGGTGCAACTGAATCCTATTTATCATCTATATGAGGACCATATACTATTGTAGGAGACTCATCCTATAAATTCGCAGTGTCAGTTGGACTTGTTGGGATTTTCCATTGTATAAATTTTTCAATCTACTTGTGGTATGAGGGATTTTTAGCCAGTTCGACCAATGGGACCTAGATCTCAATTTTGGAAAGTTCTTTCTCAAAATTGAAGGGTGAAACTTACTCCTCAAGCTCCTTCACCTCTTTTTATGCTTTTGAGGTTTCACCAACTTCTTTAATCTTGATAATATTTTTTTATTTCTTTGACTTTATTCATAGAAATATTTGAGCTCAACTTCTTAGGATGTGGCTGATTGTCCTAGTTAACAATTTTTTGCCTAGGCCTAAGATTGTTAATAATTTATTTATGCAACTAACAATTATAGATCTCTTTTAGTTATTACGATTATTCATCTCATTAACTGCATATACAAGATCACTGAAAGAGAGACAATCACAAAAACAAAATAGACACATATTTTATCCTAGGAAACCCTCAAGGGGAAGAAAACCCAACAACTTCTTTATGTATAGATTCTTCAACCAAGAACAATGCCAAGACAAAAAAAAAACCTTGTTTTGTCTCCCTCTCTTTCTCCAAGACTTGTGAACTATTTTCTCTCTCTTGTGCTTGAGTGAGTGAGTGAACGAATGGGGCATCTAGATTCTCTTATTTATAGACAATGACATGCCCTCTTTTGATATTATGGATGACTTCACATATTACACTTTATTTTGTTTACATTAGCCACAATAGGGGCTGACTTGACTAAATTGAGTTTACTATGACTTTTAGGGTTTTGTATTGGCCTCAATGGGGCTGACCTTACAAGTAAAATTTGTCATTACCCTTTTAGGGTTTCTACATGATCAAATACAATAATAAGTACAATAAGAATATCTTCCGCAACTACATATTGTTCAACACTCCCTCTTAGATATGAAGGTATTATTCAGGAGCAATCTGCTTCTGCATGTATGTACACTTCAACCATTGTCTTGTTGAATTTTTTCGAATCTATACATCATGAGAAGTTATGCACTTTCACTGGAGTGCGTACCAGCCTTTGTTGGAATAGCATACCAACCTGCGTTGGGGTAACATAACAACATGCATTGGAGTAGTATACCAACCTGCATTGTGGTAATATACCAACCAATATTGGAGTAGCATACCAACCTACGCTGGGGTAATATACCAGCCCACGTTGGAGTAGCATACCAACCTGTGCTAAGGTAATATATCAACCTGTGTTGGAGTAGCATACAAACCTGTGTTGGGGTAATATACCAGCCTACTTTGGAGTAGAATACCAACCTTCACGGGGGTAACATACCAACTTGCATTGGAGTATCATACCAACCTGCGCTGGGTAGCTCCCACTACTGGGGATTACATCACTTCCCGCTACTGGGAAACACTTCCCACTACTGAGGAACACATCAATTCCCACTACTGGGGAAGACATCAATTCTCACTACTGTAGAAAAACATTACTTCTCACTACTTAAGAAATCTATCTGGACCACTCCAAGCTTGTCCCTGAAAAAGGCTTGGTCAACATATCTGCTACTTTTTCATTGGTAGCAATATACTGGAGCTTCACTGCTCCCTTCTCTACTATGTCCCGGACATAATGGTATTTGATCTCGACATGCATGGACTTATCATGGAGCACTTGGAAAAATTTACACAACTCTGGCTTTCACACTAGATACAAGTCACTTCTTGATTCGATATTAATCATGATAGCAATTTCTGAAGCCACACTACTTCACAGTTGGTTGAACATGTTGTTATATACTTTGTCTCAGCCGTACTCAACGCCATACTAGATTGTTTTCTGTTGAACCATGACCTGAATTATTTTTGGCACGAAATGAGAGCAGAGATATAATAAAGAAAAGTACAGAGATATCTCATATATCCAATAATATAACATAGATATAGTAGATATATAGCAATAAACACAAAGATACAATAATACAAAATTTATATTAATGAGTGAAATGTACAAAAATATAGAAATACAAAGTGAAAGACTCACTAGAATGGTGGCATCTTATCTATGAGAAGATATGTGACGGCTACTCATTCAAAATAAGATGGATTACAATGAGCCTTTAAAGTCATTTTTAACATAGATAAAATCCAAAACCCTAACCCCAGAAGATGAAAAGCCAACAGTTTTGTGGACCCCGTTTTGGGTAGTTTGGTGTATCAACTTCCCAAGGGTATAACTTTGGCATACAATCTCCCTTTGGGGTGCATGATAGATAGTTGGAAAGGTATATTCGAGAAGATTCATTTTAGGGGCTCAATCAGAGGATTTGGCCATCGTTGAGGTGCTCGATCCCGAAAAAAATTCATTTAGTCCCTCAAAATGGCCCCAAAAGTTTAGGAACCGAAAAACTGCTAAAAAAAGTAAGTTTCCAGAAGACTGTTTTGAGCCAATTGGAATAAGTGGGTGGCCATCGATATCCACCTAGATCAATCCTCCATCCTTAGGAAGAAATGGTCTCCATTGTGTTGAGTTCTCAGGGGAGAGGGAAAAACGTTTACTAAATCTGCGTCTTGATGAGCTGCTTGCCTTGCTGGAGAAGTTGTGTTGCTTAGCTTGTTGAAGGTTGTCATGAAATTGTGGCTAGAAGGGTTGGAACGTTTTAACCAGTTTGGCTACATGAGATTCTTTTGTGTAGAAGGAATCTTTATGCTTTGCTACAAACTTGTCGACGTGCTTATGTTGGATAGAAGGTGCTTGAACTGAGGCTGCAGTGGTTGTAGTGTCCTTTTGTTCACCTTTTGAACATATTGTAAAGAAGATGAATTTTGTAGTATGCGATACTACCTTGTGACATTGTTTAGGTGGGACAGTAGTCAGAACTACCTCTGGTATCCTGTAGATATGACCTTGCAGAGTAACAATGACACTATGGGGTCAATACTCATAAATAACATGGCACTTCCACATATATGGATGGCCCAAGAGAACATCACATAAATTCAATGGGGAAACATCACATAATACATCATCCTTAAAGGGATGGATGTCGTATGACAATCAAAACTACTGGCTGACATGAAGATCTCATCCTTGGCGAAGCCACCCAATGTTGTATGGTTGCGGGTGTGGTGTTGTCGACAATCCCAACTGTTTGACAACCTCTGTTGAGATGAGGTTCTTCTTACTTTCGCTGTCAAAAATAAAATGTAGTGGGGTCCCATTAACCCACATCCGTGAATGAAAAAGGAACCCCCTCTCTTCAGTATCTGTTAGTTCTTCTGGTTGAATTGTTGCAGTTGCGACAATAATAGTGGGGTCTGCGTCGATGATTTGTCTTCTACCATTTTTTCTGAATCAGGGTTCATCTCCTTGTCTTTGATCTTGGCCACCAATGACTATTTTGAGTGACATTCATTCGTGTTGTGCCAGGAGATTTTTTGGGAATCACACCATTTTTTAGTATCCTTCTTTGTCTTTCCATTACCCTTCTTTTCCTATGGCTTAGACTGGTTTTCTGAAGGCTGGTTGTTAGGGTCGTATTTACCATACTTTGGTTCTTTCTCATTTGTAGACCTGAACTCCTGCTTGTTTTGGTGCTTAAATTTTTGCTCGATTTTAACAACATATCGATAAGCAACACACAGTGATGATATCTCCAGAAAATACATTTCAGTTTGGATGTATCTGTGTAGAGACCCATGGTATTTCAGAACTAGATGTCACTAGGAGTCTTTGATACTTAGCTTGGTGTGCAAGGTATGGAATTTATTAGTGAACTATGAAACTGCTTGGCCCCTCTCTTGCCGCAGTGTGGTCCATATCATGTACTGGTCGTCATAGTTTCCAACAAGGTAATATTGTTCCTTGACCGCATCCACAAAAAAAATCAAGTGGGCTCGGCCCCATATATTCCAGAATCCTCTGTGGAACTTTTCTCCCAGTAAGTTTCCCACCAATGTTTGACATGGGAGAGAGCCTTAAGGAGTGTGAAGGTGATCTTTTCCCTGTCGAAGAAATTATCAACAAAGAAATGAACTTCTAGCAGATTTAACCATTTTTCTAGGGCATCTGCATCTATCTGTCCTTCAAATATGGGAATATCAAAATTAACTTGTACCTTTAAAGGCGAGGTCCCTCCAAAGTGGCCGCTTGATGAAGACGTTCCTGCTTTTATTGACATGCGTTGAAGGATGTGGGAAAAATTCTCCATCATTTCATCCCTCTGTTGAGTGAGAGATTTCTCAAGCAACATATTAATATAATCGTTTTCTCTGTCGTTTTTATTTTCTTTCACCATGGAGGGTTTCTTAGGCGTGTGAGAGTGATTTTCCTCAAGATATACAAGCTCGAGACCTAACTTTCTATACTCGGACCTCGTCGAGGACATGCATTGAAAAATGATCAAGAGGAGCCTGCTCTGATACAACTGATCCAGATCGTTTTCGGCACGAAATGAGAGTGAAGATATAATAAATAAATGTACATACATATATTGGATATATAATAGTATAGCATAGATATACCAATAAACACAAAGATACTATAATACACAATTTCTATTAATGAGTGAAATGTACAAAAATGTAGAAATACAAAGTGAAAGACTCGCTAGAATAGTGGCAACTTATCTCTGAGAAGAGATATGACAGGTACTCACATGTTTAAGAATAAGGATTACAATGAGACCCTAAAGGAATTTTTAACATAAAGAAAATTCAAAAACCTAACCCCAAAAGATGAAAAGCCAACAATTTTGTGGACCACGTTTTTGGTAGTTTGGTGTATCAACTTCCCGGGGCATAACTTTGGCATAGGATCTTTGTTTGGGGTGCACAATAGCTCGTTGGAAAGGTATTATCGAGGAGATTAATTTTGGGGGGTCAATAAAAGCCTTTGGTTATTTTTGAGGTGCTCAATCTTGAAAAAACTTCATTTAGGCCCTTGAAATGGCCCTAGAAGTTTAGGAACGAAAAAATTGCTAAAAATAGTAAGTTTCCATAAGAATTTTTTGAGCAAGTTGGAATAGGTCGGTGGCCACCGATAACCACTTGGATCAAACCATGAGGTCATGAATGATATCAAGCTAAAACATCTGATCCAAACTAAATTTGCACAAGCATGCAATCTAGTCTCACAATCTGTATTGCAACAGAGTCCATAGTCCATTGTATCCTTCGGGTACCTCGTAACAGGGTGAACACGTCTTAGCTCAATCATATAATGTGATCACTGAAAAACACATATCGTTCCTCGTGTTCATCAAATATATCAACGAACCAAATTTTCACATCAAATTTTACCAAACTGGTACACTTGCTCAGCTGCAACTCAATTTGCTCAATCATGTGTTGGCTCTATGTGATTTCCGCAAAGCACTATCTGTCTCACTAGATGAGAGTATGTCCTCTACTCTCTCTTCAACTATTCCTTTTGGGACTAGGACTCTACACCTGCATCTTTTCTCTCTGAAATTGAGAATGACTGCTCCATTTTCACTCTAACTGTTGAAATCAGAGAGTAGCTCCTCTACTCTATTACTAAAACAACCTCATATGAAACTGAGAATGGATAAATAACTGACATTGAAGGTATATTTTCCTCTTTCTTGGAGGTAACTCAATCTTCTATTGTAGTCATATCTCTATGGCCCGAATCATGTACTGCACCATCTAGCACTAGAGGTAACTCAATCTCAAATACAGGGATTGGCATACCTTCTCCCTCTGACTCGCATACTGAATCAACCTCTTTTAATGGATCATGGTTGTTATATAGTTTATCTAACTATATTTTTTCATGAGCACATGAACTATTTATTCGATTTTGGTATTATCCGTCCTGGTGGTGTACTTCTCCCTACATGAGAAAACTGGCTCCCTCTAAGATTTGACTTTCAATGAGTCTACAATATCCTCAGAATCTATACACGATATACTTTGTGTTGGTTACCAAGTCTTAATATAAAAAATTGACTCAGACTTCAAACGAATTTTTCTTCTTGTTAAGGTGGCCTCATTGTCCACTGACCAGGTCTTCTCATTGGGAATCTGTAGGACACTGTGAGCCATACATGATGTTGATGCATGGCATTGATGAGCTCCCATACTAGGGAAATTATCTTTTAGAATTTTAATGTACTCATTTAAAAATAGACAATATTACATTATTGTCTCCCAACCATAGGCACACATGCCAACCTCGAGCACATAAACTATCTCTTGAATCAAAACCTATACTATGGGTTCCCAAAACCAGGAAGGGATACCCCAATTATCCAAGTAACTTGTTGGGCTCCTCTGTCAAGAAAACAACCCAACTACAACAATAATGAATAACTGACTTTAAATGAGACCTTGTTGGATTCCCGTACCAGAGATAATGATCCAACAATCTAAGACAAATTGTTGGGTTCCCAAACTGGTAAAATGACCCAGCTTACAAGTATATGACGAGATCACAACTTCCTTAGACCCAACTAATAAGGATATACATTCTTGGAAAATTTTGCAAATAGATAGAGTTCTCGTTCCAGGGATAGCAAGACTAAATACATAATGTAAAATTCCATTTAACTTAAAACTAAATTCAAATATGAAGGGTGCATACCTGGAGCGTACATTGTCAGACTACTTGCTTGATATGAACGATGTCTGGATGAATAATGATACTTCTTCACAATTTGGACTTGGCCCTCACGACATAAGAATTTATACAAAATTTCTCCAGCTCTTTGAGTACTTGAAGTCTAATGAGGGAAGAAAATAAATATTTCTATTAATATCACTCAATATAGATTAGGTGCTTCAGAAGCACTAAGTCCTATATCACATAAGATATGATTTATCTGAATCATCTTATTTTTTTATTTTCCGATCATGTTCATCTTCTTCTGTGATATGAGCATGATGTGTTTTAAACTTCCTATTTCTATTCTTATCTTTTGCCTGGGGATAATTTCTTGCAATGTGTCCCATTTTCTGGCAAATAAGCTTGAGAAATATTTATGAGATTCTTGTCCTTTATGAGGCTTCTCAGACTTCCTGTGAGAGTGAACTTCTTTCTTATTCTTACCTTTTCTTGTGTCACTTGATATTCATTGCTTTATATATTTTCTTTTCTTACCTATAATCTGGCTTCTTATTAAGTACAATCTTCCCACAATCTATTGAACTTAGTTAAATTCCTTCTAGAGCAGATTCCTTGAATGAAGGATTCACAAGACTTTTGGAGACCATTTAATGTGGTCATTGTTAACTCAGATTGTTCAACTGAGCCTCCAATGGCTTCAAGTTGTTCTTTAATCCGGGACACCCTTTTGAAGTAAGATTTTATAGTTTCTGTATTGTAACACCCCAGGTTTTGAACCCCCATTTTAAATAATGTATTATTACAATGCTGAGAGGCTTGAGAGCCCAAACAATTATTAACAGGCTAGTATGCTCAAGAAATTTAATGTTTTGATCATTATTAATAATAAACACATCCCTGGCTGCTAGATGGAAAAGGAACAGAGTTATAGGGGGCTAAGATTCCACAAGAGAGGGGGCTTGATGGGATAAGTGTTTATTCCTATTCTAATTACCCTTTTTTTCTAAGGGAGGGGGATCGATTACATGAGATTCTTGGGGAAGGCCAGGAGGTTCTTGATTCCCCAAAAATTTACTTAAATCTGCCTCTGGTCTGATGGGGGGGTTCGAATGATGGCTTGTTCGTTGATTTCCTGTACGTTCATTCATTTTCCCTCACACACTTTCATGCACCCCCTTAACCGTTCAATGATCCATCCTCACCTGCATATTGGCTTGGGAAAGGGCACCAAACTGTTGAATAATTAGCCATGGTATGGTTGGTTGTAGTGGTCGCTGGTGTGATCCGACCATGACTTGAGGCATGCATGTCTAAGATGCATTGGCCTGTGTCCAGTGTTTGTCACAGCTATGAGTCTTGAGAGTTCCAACATTGAGATTCTGGACTAGCTATGATGGAGGCCCCAAAATAAAGGAGAAGGATTGCCTGAGGGGCTGTGTGGCAAAGAAGGGTGGAGGTCCATTCTCTTGGGGTGGTACAGGCTCGGTTAAAGAGATCTGGGTACTTGGATTGATGGGAGATATGGGAAGCCTGTGAGAGCTTGGGTGCTGACTGGTTTGGGAAGCCATGTAACAATTTGGAATCGTCCTTGTGGATTCATATCCCTTGCTCGGGGGTGACACCGTTGTTGAGATTTGGAGTAGTGGTGTCTACGATTGGGTGGAACGTACTTGGTATGTAGCCAATTGGTGTTGCCTTTTTATAAAGATAAGTGCTCTCTGTTATGTTATTATTATTTGTGTATGGATGTATTCCACTGTGTATATTTAATTTATCATTTAATTGAATCTTTAGACTATGTATGCTCGTTGATTACTATTGTGCATGTCGTTAAAGTCTTTTCTTTTATGCATCCTTAAATTCTAAAAGGTATCAGTAAGGGAAACTATTCTAAGGGAGGGCTTGAAGGTAGCATTCCCCGACCTGTGGGTGGTTGGGGATGTTACAGAATGGTATCAGAGCTTTTGGTTGAAACACCAGGCCAGTATGGGCCGAGTCTATTAGTAAGAGTCTCGGGGTTGAGATCGAACTCTGACTGTGAAGTTGAAAATCTCGGGAGGAATGGCGTTGCAAAATCTATGCAGGATTTAGAACGCCATAGATCCTTTGTAAGGGTTCTAAGGATCATGATTTTCCCCTTCAAATTCAGGAGCGATCGCCACTGTAGGATCAGGAGAGATCCAGGATCATCGGATCACAGGATAGCTGAACAGAGGTCGTCCGATGTAAAGGAAGCAAGGGTTAAGGTCACAATCGTCAGATCCCATTGGAGAGTGAGTTCAATGAACATGAGGCATTGAGGGGAACCAAGTTGCATGATAGATAATTTACCAAGGCGGTCCCGCAATCCAAACCATGGTTTCACCAAGGGGATACGTGTCAGCATCAAGAGAATTGCGAGTTACTCTAAACCACCGATGTGTGCCCTTGCAAATTGAAAGGTAGTAAGTGATGTGACGTGTGAGGGCTCAAAAATCAAAACTCTATATAGATGGAGTAGATCCTGACCATCGATCACCAAGAGGTACATGTTAGCAGATCAGTAACTCTAGAGAAAATTGTTCGAGAGGTTTTCAGTTGAGATTTGAGACTCTCGAAGCCCAAAGAGTCGGAGAGCCGAAGTGAATCTCAGCCATCCGATCCAAGAGGACACATGGCATAAATCCGCACACTTCGAGGGGAGCGAAGGTTGAAAGTTGAGGTTTGGGTCTTCCGAAGTCCCGAAGTCTGGGGTTAATATGGGTTGTCTGATAAGGGAGACACATGGTGACAGATTGGCCAGTTTGGGAGAAGTGGGGTGCGTTGAGGCACAAAATTCCGAAGTCCGAAGCTCCGAGGTTCTGGAAGATATCTACACCTTAGATCTAAGGGAAGAGATTGACCATTGGATCAAGCAGAAGAGCAGATTGTAATTTTGGAAATTCGACAATTGGAAGAAATGGGATGTGTGGATGCACAAACCTCCAAAGCTCAAAGTTCCAAAGCGAAAAGTAGACATGGTGAGGCGCGATGACGTCACCTGGAGGTGATGTGGATCCTAGAATTTTGAAGTGACATGGCTTGCATACGTCACCTGGGATGACGTGGACACATGGGATGTGTGCCATATGTCAGTAAGTTTTGAGCATATGGAGTATTGAAATGTCAGTTAGAACATGACACGTGTCACCTGCCCGATTGGGCCACGTGTCCGCTTCTAGTATTTCTCCATGTGGCGATAGATCATGTAGTCCAGAGACTGGGTACTCTAGTGGGGAAAGATGTGACAAGTTGTGTTGGGTCGAAAAATCCTGAAGGCCCAAAGGCTAGAGTACATATCAACCGTTGATTCTAGAAGACATGCGTCGAAGGATCGTTGACTCCGGGTGAAAGCACTCTGGGAGAAAGTGCAGGAGGAAAGTTTGAAACTTCTAAAGCCCGAAGAGTCGAAGTGATTAACAACCGTTGATCGGTGGGAGGAAACCCATCGGCAAATCATGAACTCTGGGTAAAATAATTTCGAGAGGAGGCAAGCGAGGAAAGTTGAGACTCCCGAAGCACAGAGTTCCGAAGTGGATCTCGATCGTTGATCATGAAAGAGGACGAGGACTATTGATCGGGTCCTAGTTGAAAGTATGAAGTCTCAAAGCTCTAGACAAGCACTTTTTAGCTAAGCGCAGGGTCATGGTCGTGGTCATATGAAGATTGAGAGGTGAGGGAAGGAGGGATAAGGGATGAATTGGTTGTCTTTGAGACGGAAAAGTGTTAAGGAAGGAAATAGCCATGGTCACCTGGGAAGGTAGTTTGAAGGAAGCGCCTGCGCATGATGAAATTCCATGTCAGCCAAGGATAACAGGACACTGTTATTTTTGAAGGATGGGGATACGATCTCCATGAACAAGAAAAAGAAAGAGACCTGTAGTGTGGTTTGGAAATTTCGTTTATCATATGCATAATTCTAAGAAAATGGTCGCTTTCACATTTTGCATAATTAAGGGGCTTAAGAACATCATCTCAAGATGTGTATTGAGGAAATGGAAGAAGGCGAGGGAGCCTCCAATCATGATAAGGAGGCTGAAGGCCAAAACACTAGAGTTGGTAATGTAAAGACAGAATCCAATGGACACAAGGGAAAAGGAGAGCAGGAAACGCTAATAGAAATGGTAAGAAGACTGAAGATGAAAGTGCAGAGCTACAAAGTAGACAATGAGAGATTGATGAGAGAGAAAAGTCAGATAAGTGCTCGAGTGTTGTAGAGCTTAAATCAGTTGCAGAGAAAAATGAAGAAGGGATCAAACTCAAGACAAAAGGAAGAAGGCAGGTGCCATGAAAGAAGGGATGATCATGGAAGAGCTGGTTATTCTAGAAGTGCCAGCAGAGCTCATGGACACCACTCACCTCCTTACTCAGAAGGAAATTTTATGCATCGAAAGATCTCGTAAGCAGACCATAGGTGTCTCCTATCACACACTAAAGAAGGAAATAAGAGATAGATAGTTTGCAAGGAGAGCTGAGGAAGCTCAAGCCACCTTCCTTTGAGGGTGAAAGAGAAAGGGAAGATGATGTCGAAGCATGGTTTCTTGGGCTCAGGAGATATTTTCAGTTGCATAACTATTCATCCAACCTGGAAGCCAGGATTTCCACCTACATTTACACGGGAAAGCTGCAATGTTGTGGGACCAACTGAAGCAAGTGGAACATGTTAATGAAAGTAGGATCACTTGGAAGAAGTTCAAGAAGTAATTCAAGAAGGAGTACCTCTCAGATAATTTCTATTACAAGAAAATGCAGGAGTTCTTTGAACTCATGTTGGGAAGCATGACTATGGCATAGTACGGGAATAAGTTCTTGGGATTGTTAAAGTATGTCAGGTTCATTGGTGATGAGAAAGTGAAAATACAAAGATTTCTAAGTGGAATTCCAGCCTTTTATAAGGAAAATATCAAGTATGATGAACCCAAGACTTTGACTGAGGCCATCAGGAAGGCTAAATACTTGTATGAGCAAGGCTAGGGAAGAGAATCTCTGAAGAAATCTTGGAAGGACAAGAAAAATGCAAAGTTTGATAAGAGGAGGAAAGGATTCAAACCTCCCTTCAATAAGAATGAGCCTAATAGAAATCATCAAGATCAGTATGCTAAGGAAGATTCCTTGGGGAAAAGGGGAAGACCACCAATCCAATGTTGGGGATGCAAGGAAGATCACTTGTACAAGGATTGCCCACACATAAAAGACAAAGTGGATATTGTTCACAACATCCAAGAGGCTACAATAGTCAAAGATATGGGAAGAATCTATGCAACTTTAAATGATCAACAAGCAGAGTACCAATCCAATATGATCGAGGTGGAAGGTAAGATCATAAATCAGCCTGTTTCTATTTTGATTGATTTAGGAGCAAGTCATTGTTACATTGATCCTAAGATAGTGGATAGATTACATTTGGAGAAAAGTAAACTTGGAAAAGCAAGTTTGGTTCAATTAGCCACTGGAACTAAAAGAAGAATCTATTATATGGTCAAAAGTTGTTCCATAAGTCTTAATGGCATGAATACTAGTATTGATCTAAATATCATACCATTGGGGTCTTATGATAATCTGATTGGAATCGATTGGTTGGAAAAGCATCATACTGTCCTAGATTGTCATAACAAGACATTTACATGTCTTGATGTAAATGGAAAATAGAGCACTGTGAAAGGATTTCCAAGATCCCTCTCTATAAGGGAGATTTCAACCTTACAGCTAAAAAGATGTTTTAGGAAAGGATGTCAATTGTATGCAACTCATGTGGAAGAGACAGATAATACAAAGGGGCCAAGCCTAGAATATTTCTTGGTACTACAGGAATTTGAAGATGTATTCCAAGAAATACTCGGATTTCCACCAAGAAGGGAGATTGATTTCTCAATTCATTTAGTGCTAGGAGTTGCCCTGGTGTCAAAAACATCTTACAAAATGAGAACACCAGAGTTAAAAGAATTACAAATGCAGTTGGAGGAATTATTCAAGAAAGGGTACATATGTCCAAGTGTTTCACCTTGGGGAACACCAATACTTTTTGTCGAAAAGAAAGATGGAACCTTGAGGTCGTGTATTGACTTCTGACAGCTGAACAAGTACACTATAAAGAACAAATATCCTCTACCCCGAATTGATGACCTCTTTGATCATCTAAGAGGAGAAAATATATTCTCAAAGATTGACCTGAGGGCAAGTTACCATTAGGTAAGAATCAAGGAAGAAGACATTCATAAGACAACCTTTAGGACCAGGTATGGGCATTATGAATTTGTAGTGGTGCCATTTGGACTGACCAATGCACCAATTGTATTCATGTGCTTAATGAATGGCATATTCCGAAATTATTTGGATAATTTTTTCATAGTGTTCCCAGATGACATACTTATCTATTCTAAGTCTGAAGAGGAGCATGAACATCACTTAAGATTGGTATTTCAAGTATTGAGAGAATGTCAGTTGTATGCCAAGTTGAGTAAGTGTTATTTCTATCAAAAGAAGATCAATTACTTGGGACACATTATTTCAGATCAGGGCATAGCAGTAGATCCATAGAAGATTGAATCCATTAGAGGATGGTCAACACCTAGAAATGTGTCAGACGTCAGATATTTTATGGGATTAGCTGGCTACTACAGAAGGTTCATAGTAGGGTTCTCTAAGATTGCTCATCCCATCACTTCTTTGAAAAAGAAGGGAACTAAATTTGAATGGACACTCAAGTGTGAAAACAATTTTAATCTGTTGAAGGAATTACTTACTAGTGCACATGTGTTAAAGATTGTTGACCTAAATGAAAGTTTTGTGGTATGTATAGACGCATGTAAGGAAGGACTTGGGGGAGTCCTCACACAAAATGGACATGTCATTCGATATGAGTCCAGAAATCTTAAGGCACGTGAGAGGAACTATGCCACGCATGACTTGGAACTTGCTGCCATTGTTCATGCCTTGAGGATGTGGAGGCATTATCTCATGGGGAAGAAATTCGAATTAAGGACATACCACATTGTCCTGAAGTATCTTTTTGAACAACCGACCTTGAATTCCAGACAAACAAGATGGCTGGAATTTTTAATTGAATATGACTTTGATATAAATCGTATAAGGGGAAAGGAGAATATAGTTGTCGATGCACTTAGTAGAAGAGTGCATATCATGCATGCTACTGCTGTCAGAGTGCATCAGTCAGACTTGAAGAGAAGAATTTTAGATGGTATTGTTATAGACCAACATTACCTACAGGTAAAGGAAAAATTACAGCAAGGAGATGTACAACAAAAAATAAAGGAGTATGAGATAAAGGAAGATGGACTACTCATGCATAAAAATAGAATCTATGTTCCTAGTTCTGGAAAACTGGGGAATTTGGTACTGAAGGAAATGCAAGATGTTCCTTATGTTGGACATCCGGGTTACCAGAAAACAATTACAACAATAAGAAGCCAATTCTTTTGGATGGGAATGAAGAAGGATGTTGTTGATTACATCGCTCGATGTATGGAATGTCAGAAGGTAAAGGCTGAGCATAGGCACCCAACGGGTTTGTTGCAGCCATTTCCAATCCCAAAGAATAAATGGGAAGTGATCACCATGGATTTCATCATAGGATTACCCAGAACGAATAAGAAACATGATTCAATCATGGTGGTGGTTGACAAATTAACAAAGGCTTCTCATTTTGTGCCTATGAAGACAACGCATACAACGACTAATATTGTAGAAATTTTCATGAAGGAAATTGCTAGGTTGCATGGGATACCTAGGACAATTGTCTTGGACAAAGATATGAAGTTTGCCTCCAATTTATGGAGGGGATTGTTTAAAGGATTTGGCACAAATCTAAACTTTAGCACAACATATCATCCCCGGACAGATGGGAAAACAAAGAGGGTTAATCGAATAATTGAAGACATGCTAAGAATGTATGTGATGGATAAGACATCTAAGTGGGAATATTACTTACACTTGGTTGAGTTTGCATATAATAATGGGTATCAAGCTTCATTGAGAATGAGCCCATTTGAAGCCTTGTACGGTAGGAAAATGCAATACTCCAGTAAGCTGGGACAACCCAGCAGATAGAGTGGTACTTGGGTCAGAGTTTCTCAAGGACATGGAAGACCAAGTGGTTAAGATCAAGAAGAATTTAAAGGCAACTCGGGATAGAAAGAAATTTTATGCAGACAAGAGCATGACAACTAGAGAATTTAAAGTAGGGGAGCATGTGCTTTTGAAAGTGAAGCCCAAGAAAAGATCTTTGAAATTGGGTAGTTGTACAAAGTTGGCAGCCAGATTCTGTGGTCCATTTGAAATATTGGATAGAATAGGGCCAGTTCCATACTTGCTTGCATTGCTTGCTTCCATGAATGTGCATAATGTATTTCATGTCTCTTTACTAAAGAAATATTTAGATGATCCTAACTATGTTATGATTGTCGTCTGATTCAAGTAGAGACAGAGGGAGATTTGCAGGTTCAACCAATACGGGTATTGGACATAAAGTCAAAATGATTTGGAATCGAGTTATAGAAATGGTAAAAGTTCAATGGACCTACTACGGTCCTGAAGATGCTACCTGGGAGCATGAATATGCCATGCAGGCAGAGTACGCGCAGATTTTTGAATAAATTTGAGATTTTGATCTCTATTTTGTATATGCACTGAGGACAATGCCAAAATAAGGGGGAGGGGATGTAACATCCCAGGTTTTGAACCCCCATTTTAAATAATGTATTGTTACAATGCTGAGAGGCCTAAGTGCCCAAACAATTATTAACGGGCCAGTATTCCCAAGAAATGTAATGTTTTGATCATTATTAATAATAAACACATCGTTGGTTGCTAGACGGACAAGGACTAGAGTTATAGGGGGCTATGATTCCACAAGAGAGGGGGCTTGAGGGGATAAGTGTTTATTCCTATTCTAATTACCCTTTTGGTCTAAGGGAGGGGGATCGGTTACATGAGCTTCTTGGGGAAGGCCATGAGGTTCTTGATTCCCCATGAAGTTACTTAAACCCGCCTTTGGTCTGATGGGGGGGTTCGACTAATGGCTTGTTCGATGATTTCCTCTATGTTCATTCATTTTCCCTCATGCAATTTCATGCACCCCCTTACCCTTTCATGGATCCATCCTCACCTGCGTCTTGGCTTGGGAAAGGGAAACAGATTGTTGAAGAATTAGCCATGGTATGGTTGGTTGTAGTGGTCGCTGGTGTGATCCAGTCGTGACTTGAGGCCTGCATGTCTGAGATGTGTTGGCTTGTGTCCATCGTTGCTCAAAGTTTCAAGTCCTTAGAGTTCCAACATTGAGATTCTGGACCAGCTATGCTGGAGGCCCCAAAATAAAGGAGAAGGACTGCTTGAGGGACTGCATGTCAGAGAAGGGTGGAGGTCCATTCTCTTGGGCCGGTATAGGCTGGGTAGAAGAGAGTTGGGTACTTGGATTGTTGTGAGAGATGGGAAGCCTGTGAGAGCTTGGGTGTTGAATGGTTTGGGAAGCCAAGTAACACTCTGGAACCGTCCTTATGGATTCATAGCCCTGGCTTGAGGGTGACACTGTTGTTGAGATTTGGAGCAGTGGTGTCTACAGTTGGGTGGAACGTCCTTGGTCTGCAGCCAGTTGGTGTCGCCTTTTTATAAAGATAAATACTCTCTGTTATGTTATTATTATCTATGTATGAATGTATTCTGCTATGTATATTTAATTTATCGTTTAATTGAATCTTTAGACTATGCGTGCTTGATGATTACTATTGTGCATGTCGTTAAAGTTTATTCTTTTATGCATCCTTAAATTCTAAAAGGTATCGGTAAGAGAAAGTAGTCCAAGGGTGAGCTTGAAGGTAGCATGCCTCGGCCTGTGGGTGGCTAGGGATGTTACATGTATCTTGCATCTTCACATTCTTGAGTTGTGTCCTCGAGGTCGTTTTCTGATTCATTTTATTTCCTTCAAACAGACGGAACAAGGAATCCATCATTTGCTTTGGGGTTTTTAATACTGAAACATGAGGAATCAAGTGGATCTTGATGGAGTCGACAATGATCCTCTTGGCTTTGATCAAATCCTTCTTGTATTTGGATTTGGCATCATCTCCCTCTGGATCTTCAATGTATTTCTCAACAAAACTTACAAGGTCATTCTCTTCTAGAATGAGCATTACTCTACACTTCCATGCTTGGAAGTCATCAACTCCTTCAAGATTTTCGTCAAGCTTGGTATTGATAGTCATCTTTCCTAGAACAAGTAAATTTTTTTTTTTTTTTCAAGATATGGATCTTATAACTTACCAGAGAGACTGTTGAGCCAAAGGTGAGTTCTGTCACAAAATCTATAGCAGCTACAACCAGACCTAGGGTTTATGAGAAAACCCTAATTTTTCAAATTGTGAAATTTTGAATTATGGTCTAGGGGATAGATTTTGCCTACCTATGAGAGTGCCTAGGTGTGCTAACTTTCTCCAATAACCTCCTTAAATATGGAAAACATCACACCTAGGGTTTATGCAGAAACCCTAATTTTGCAATAGCTGAAAAAATGAAAACTGGTTCTTGGAGAAGGTGTGTTGAGGCTAGGTGAGCCTTCATAGACTGTGAGTTGGTCTCTTTCATAACTTCTATGACACCATGTTGAAAATTTAGTTATGCATCTAAAAATTATAGATCTCTTTTAGTTATTACAATTATTCATCTCATTAACTGCATATACAAGATCATTGAAAGAGAGGCAATCACATAAACAAAATAGACACAGATTTTATCCTAGGAAACCCTATAGGGGAAGAAAACCCAACAACTTATTTATGTATATATTATTCAACCAAGAACAATGCCAAGACAAAAATTAGATAAGCCCTTGCTACGTCTCCCTCTCTTTCTACAAGAATTGCACACTCTTTTCTCTCTCTTGTTCTTGAGTGATTGAGTGAATGAATGAGGTGTCTAGCCTCTCTTATTTATACACAATGACATGCCCTCTTTTGACATTAGGTTTGACTTGACATATTGAAATTTATTTTATTCACATTAGCCACAATAGGGGCCGACTTGACTAAATTGACTTTACAATGACTTTTAGGGTTTTGTATTGGCCTCAATGGGGCCGACCTTACAAGTACAATTTGTCATTACCCTTTTAGGGTTTCTACATGATCAAATGCAATAATAAGTACAATAAAAATTTCTTCCGCAAATACCTATTATTCAACAAAGATCATACTTCTTGTTCATTTCAGCTTGCAATGCATCAACAAACCTTCTATACTGAGTAGAGAACATTTCTTCTTCTTTGGATTCATTTTTAAGGGTTAGTCCCTTGATGCTGAGAGAATCTTCATAATCATTCTGAGTTAGGTGCACAATATTCTTTTCCTCCTACAACATGTGTATGTCCTCTGGATTTTCAATGTATCCTTCATTTATTTCTTCCCCTACCAGGTTATTCTGATCATTAGGGTGGACATGAGGCTAAATGGGTTTCTCATCATTTCTTCTTTCTCTCCTCATAATTTGGGTATTAAAAGGCCTCCTAAACTGGTTAGGGTTCCCCACCCCTCCCTCTTAAGGGACTTTATCAACATTACCATTCTCCATTTCAAATATAGACATATTATTTGTCATATTTCGTATCATTCTAGAGATTTCATCCATTCAAGCTTCATGAGGATCTTTGTCTGGGTTTAGAGGGTCACAATCTTATTTGATATTTTTATTGTCTACTTGATCAGAAATTTGTTTCATTTTTCATGATGCAATCATATTTCCCTCTATGTCTATTGCATCATCCTGCATTATCAACAAGATGAGAGATCTCCTTTCCCTTAATGTAATAGAAAAATCTGCATCAAAATACCCATCATATGTGACCTTGGTTTCTTTCTGCAAGGGATTTATTTATCTTGGGATATTGTTGTAAATCTTGTTAAACCTTCTATTAAAATCAACAACAAACTCATTTTATTTTTTCTTAAGGGATCCAATTTTAGTCAGGTAGTACATGTTGTCTCTCTTCTCCCCCCATTGTTTCATAAATGCAGACTCGAGAGCTTGTCAATTGTCAATAGAGGCAGTGGGGAGTTCCCTAAACCATTTTTGAACATCACCCTCTTGGGTTTGAACAAACAACCTCATGAAGACATTGTCATGCTCCAAGAACAAGTTATCAATGAAATCCTGGAAGATGGCTAGATGTTCTTCAGTAGAAAGGGTTGGCTCACCATTGTATTTGGGTAACAACTTAAGGTAGTTTTCAGGTAGGTCATGGGAATAAGTTGATACATTTAGAGGGCCGAATTGGGAAATGACCCATGGGTTTAAAGGTGGTGTGGTAGGTTGATTTCCCTTGACTCTTCCTCCTCCTAGCTTGTCCATAAGGTTCTGCAAGATAATGTTATGGGCCTTGACAGACAAAGGGATAATAGGGTTTTTCAGAAAGGGTTTAAAGGAGGAGATTGCCTCTTGGAAGAATCCTAAAGGCGAATTCCGCAGATATATTAAGGTTTCAGGTGGTAGCTTAGAAGCATAAATAAAATCAACAGATATATCAACAACCTATAAAAAATTGCTACCTATATGAACAACATAATGAGAAGCTCCCAAATTAGGGTTACCTAGAGGCAAAGATATTTGACGTTCTCTAAGGTTTCTTCAGGTAATGATATTCTCTAGGTTTGATTATACTAGAGTACGCTAAGGATATGGGTTGTGTTATCACATATACTTGTAAGGGGGTGTTTTCCCTAAGGATTTGTCCCTTGGGTGGAAAAAAATGCGAGAAAAGGGGTTTAAAAACCCACCATATGCATTTTATCCAAAGTCAAGGTGTATGAAGGTGGGGGATAGGTGGCAATAGATCAACATTCGATGACTCACGAAGTGAAAAATTCAAAGGGCAGAGTCATGAGGACTTTCAAAATGCGAAGTCATCAAACGATCTGGGTCGTTCATTACAGAATGACATGTGGCGCTGGATTAGCATGGAGAAAGTCGTTTCGGAAAAGCTCAAGTGAGAAATGTCGATAGCCGAGGTCCTGAAATGCCGATAGTCGAGGTCCCAAAATGCCGATGGCCTGAGGTCCCGATGGTCTAAGATCCCGAAATGTCGATATTCATCAGGGTCATTCGATCAAAGGGGACGTATGGCACCTAATCCAACAGATCGTGATTTCATGACTCTGAGGTTTGAGCATGGAGCATAACATATGACCTTACGTTATGACCTTGGGTTATGGGCTTATCCTCCCACAATCTGAGGGTGACCTTGGGTTATGACCTTACGCATCCCTCATATGAAATTTCAGGATTTCAACTGTCGGGAGTCTTCACTCTAGTTGATTCCCAATATTTCGATGCTTAAACTCGCGAAATGGCCTCTCTCAGATTGATGGTCGGATCTGCTATGCATCCGACGACCATGATTGCATCCTGGAAACCCCAGTCACCAACTGATAAATACGTGCTTACTCTTCTTTGTGGCCCCACTTTCTATATGACCGCGGGCTATGATCGTAGGCCCAACTCTCAAGCACGTCGTGATTTCGCATTTCATGAAGTCACGTTGTGCTCCATGCTCAAACCTTTGAGTCGTGAAATTGTGATCTCTTGGATCAGGTGCCATGCGTCCCCTTTGATCAGACGGCCCAGATGAATATCGAAATTTCAGGATGTCGGAACATGGGGACCTCAGGCCATCGACATTTCGGCACCTCGGCTATCGGCATTTTCGGACCTCGTCTATCGACATTTCTCACTTGAGATCTTTTGAAACGACTTTCTCCATGTTGATCCTACACCATCTATCCTTCTGTAACGGATGGCCCAGATCATTTCATGACTTCGCGTTTTTCAATTCCTCATGACTTTTCCCTTTGACTTTTCCACTCTGGGAGTCAGCAAAATGCTGATCCGTTGCCACCTGTCCCTCGCCTTCATACACCCCAACTTTGGATAAAATGCATATGGTGGGTTTTTAAACCCCTTTTCTCACATTTTCTCCGCCCAAGGGCCAAATCCTTAGGGAAAACACCCCCTTACAATTATATGTGATAACAGGTTGCTTCTAGTATTGTCTTCTTGTAGATGCCAGATATTCTTCATGTGGAGTTGTCAGGTGAAAATAAATTAACATCCAGGTGTCTAGAACTCGTTCACCTCTGAGTACTAGATCTGCAATGTCATATATCAGGGAAAAATACCTTCAAATTCCATTCCTCGGCAATGGCACAATTTCATATGTCATCCCTTGAGATGTTCCAGGTTGTAAATGGAACTATGCTAAGACACCCCAGGGGATAAGACCCAGAATACATCTTAAATCCATGTTGATTTACAACATAAATTATGCAATATTTTTGGGGAATTTTCTCTCTCTCTTTCAGAACTCTCGGTCCTCAAGCAATACCATAAACAAGATAAATACATTTGACCTGAAGAGGCATATGTCCACACATTCTTTAGACATATTGATTTTAGATTGAGAAGGGGGTGAATTTGGAAGAAACACAAGATAGATGTGTGAGGTAGCTTTAAGGTGAATATCACAGCCTATGGACATAATAACGTGCTGAGTAACTAGGAATTCAATTTTTTTTACAAATACATCAGATCATTAAACCATGCATCAAACAATAAACATTTTCATATATCTAAATCCATGGGTATACCCTCCACCCATCAATAAACACAAGAAAAAATGACATGAAGTGGTCATACATTCAGAGGAAATCACTTGAACATCATAAGCTAAACAACATACAGTCACACAGTACATGTTATAAAACTTGTTGCTCGAGATTTTATTAATGGGGATCTGATACAAGAAGCCATGAAATGAGAGGGATGGATTTTACAAGAGAACATGCACAAAGAAGCACACATTAAAGAATAATGCAGGGGATGAATCTCTTGGACCCTGCGGCCCTGAAATTGGTTTCTATCTGAGGGGGTTTTCGATTAGACAACTCAGGTATAAGATACTATTCAATTCCCCAAAATTCTGACCCTACAAATGAGCTTCCTTTGGTGATTTATATCTTCTCCGACTTGAGAGAAAACCGCGTGCTTGGACCAATAATGCTTCTTGAATCTCTATTCCATATTCTCAGAATCTTGATACCGCGCTTGGTTTTCTAACTAATTTTATCCTTTTTACTAATTTCTATTTGTTTTAACTGGGTAAAAATAGATTTTTTCCCCCAAATTTGATGCATTACTTCTTAGTGGGAGGTGTTTCCTTTTTCTTCTTGAGCCTTGAGATGGGTGTTTTTAATTGGCTCCGTGAGGTATTCCTCTGCAAATGTGGGCCTGTTCAACCATGGAATGATTTGGGTTGTTGGTTGGTTGAAAGGCTTGCCTATCCCTTCCTCTTAGACCTCATCACTTTCTGGTGCAACGTATCAATGACAAGAGCTTGGAATCTCTTGCCTCAAGCTATTGCCTCAGGTCGGTTGATTGATACAACTGCACATTAGGGTGGGATCATGCATGCCCTTCTGGCTTCCCAATCGTGATAATGATACCCAAGAAGGACATTCTACCCATAACAACAAATAGAATAAATCTTCCCCACATATATAGCTAGGATGGTTGGTGACCTCTTCCCACGAAAGAAATTCACCCAGGTGGATCATCATATGCTATATTAGGCATCAGGATGGCTATGACGATGGAAAATAGAATAGTTGCATAATGGTTTAGCTTCAACCTCCCTATTCTTTATATAGAATCCTGGCTCATGTCTTCTCAAACGATAGAGGGGGTGACATGACTATCCACACCTATCCCAATTTGTTAATATTTGGGACATGTGTGAAATAACATGTCAAGGAAAATGATTGTTATATTTTGATGGTTACAGATAAGGGCATGATGAGGGTTGCATGATGGAGAATGTTATGTTGGGTATCTTTTCATGTGTCACGTCCTTTCCAATAGATTTGGCATGATGTTAGCAGATCTTCCCACTCTCCTGACAAATTTTCTCTTATGCCTCTGTCTCCATACACGTCAATTTTTCCCATGGCTTAGAGTATTTGGTAATTTGAAAAATGCATGAAATTGGAGATGACATCATGTTGACGTAAGCATGAAGAAGTGAATGTGTGGTAGCTTGAGATTGGTCCATGCAGGCATTGAAGTGTCTTCATGGGCTCAACATATGTATGTCATAGTCTATCATGGAGACCGACAATAATAATGGGATCCTTGTCCACATATGGCTCTCTCTAACAGGCTTGAAGGACACATTGCAGTCTTTTGAAGTTTTTTTCATCTTTCTAGTCTTCCAGGTGGACTACCATGTCGAATCCAGGTTGTGTTGAATGATCGCTCCCATGGTTGATGATTTGGATGGTGTATAACCTTGATGAGATAGGAATACCACTGTCACAACCCTAAGGGAGTGGTTTCCTTTTCCACGGTTTAACATGCGACACCTTTTACCATTTTACACATAGCTGCCTTTAACCACTCTCGCACCCTGAGGCAACGTTAATTTTCATAAGTTTTTTCGATGTGACATGTGCTATTTGTCATTGACTAGGCTCTCTTGCAATCATTGGATGATCAAGCATACGCTCATGCCTGTGCTTTCTTTTCATCCCTTGGTTGTATGACTTGGTTCCATTTGGGTCAAGGCTTAAACTTATTTTGGGTTATATAAGCACCTTTCATGCTCCTGATAAGAACCTGAGTATTGAGAATGAGTCTTGGGTCCTTAGGGCTTGAATTGTCACTGTTATAGTCCAAAATGCCACCATTGTGCATCTTTTATCTTGGCCCATCCATATACAAACTTGCAAATCACTTTTGTTGGAGTTCCTTGTCAAAAATATCATTTTTCAAGGTGTACGCACCCTGATCTATAGCCATCCCATGTACATATGCTACCTAATACATAGGCAACCCATGTACATACACTACATGGTACATAGACAACCCATGTACATACACTACATGGTACATAGACAACCCATGTACACTCACAAAAGTTGCAAAAGATAAAAATTATGCGCTCTTCGACGAGGTTTACGAGCTATTTTTGGTTGCATAACCATTCTTACCTCCTATATCCCTTCTCACAACCTAATAACCATCAAATCTCCATATAAAAAAGGCCCTAGGGGGGGTCATTTGAAATAATTTTGGAAGAAGAAAAGAAACTTTGCCCAAATTTCTCCTTCTTTCTCTTTGAGATTATGCATCCAGTTTTAAGTATCCATCCTCAACAATCTCATTCTCTCATCCTCTTTATGTAATCCATCAAACCCCTTAGTTTTGTGTGTTGATTGTGAAGATTTTCTAGTGATTATGGGATTAATACATTTGGAGTCTTATTGGAGGAACCTAGGTGAGTTTTGTAGAGTAGTGTCGACATTAAATATTCTCGTTGTAATCTTCCTTATATGTTATCAATAAAAGAGAGATTTCCTTTCCCAATTCATGTGTTTATGTTCTTGTTAATGATCTTGAATGTTTATATCTTATTTCATGAGAATTAGTACATGTTTATTTTAATAATGATTGCATGTATGTTGTTGTAGATTGATTTATGATTTGTTTCAAGTCAGTTTGAGAGGAGACCTGTAATCTGGGAGTGAATAGCGGAAAAAAGGGATCTACTACGAATGAAAGGATACAAGGTGTCATTCTTCAACTTTTTCCTTTTCCCCTTGTTTAAAAGCAATCATTATGGTTTGTGAGAATGGGTAAGAATAGGTCAGTTTTTTTCTTTTAAGGCCATTAGACCCCGACTAGGGGGAATTTTCCCCAAAGCAGAATTGGTGACTCCATTGGGGAGTCTCCTTAGGGTCTTGTTTATGAGATATTTATTTGGTTTGATTTCTTGTTTTATCTGTGCTTTTTGAGTCTATCTGAGTCTCTAGTCACCCTCTAGGTGTTTTCCAGGTTTCTTGAATTGGGTCTCAAGTCTAAATTTTTTCTTTTTTAAAGATTGTCAGACCTATATGTGTCTTGTTAGTTTATCAGACCGCGTACATATGTGTGTTGCCTTAGTACAACCCTCATGCATACACATCATTTCTAAACACAACCCGAGTGTCTGTCATAATTTCAATTTTTTTCAAAACCCTTTCCCTTTTTCAGGAAATTTTTGGTTTCTCAGGTCTTTCTGAGTATCAAGGACCTCTGTTGGTTATTGTTTGACATGGTTTGAGTCTCAAATTGTCTAAAAGATTGCAAGAAAATATCTTTTGTATAATCTTCTTTATTTCTCTGTTTTTCTCAAAATTTTTAGGTTTGTTTACAAGTTTTAGGTTCTCCTCTGGATTCTTTTGAATCCCTTCCCTCTGGCAGTGGTCTAGGACCTGAATTAGTCTTTTGTATGTTTTCCTTCTCTCTGTGTATGCTTTGAAAAAGAAAAGAAAAAGTTGCTTTATTTTTCTCCTTAATTTTTCATTTCAAAATCTAAAGAAGAAAAAACAAAAGATTTGTAGTTGAGTTTAAGCTTTTTCTTCCCTTCCCTTGCTTTCATTTAAAAAAAATAAAAATAAAAATAAGCTTCTTAGTTGCTTTTTCATGTTACATTGCATTGTTTATATTTTATATTTGAAAAAGAAAAAGATATTAGTATAGGTTTTTGTTTTCTTCTCATCTTGAAAATAATTTAAAAGGAAAAGAATACGTGTTTGTTTTCTTCCTTTAATTTTCTCGCATTGAGGACAGAGTTGCATTGTGCATTTTTGCATCGAAAAGATAAAAGTTTGCATTTCAAGTTTTTGAAGGATTGTTCATGCATTTTTCTTGAAAATCTTTTTCATTTGTAGAAATAGTGTAAAATATTCTTTTCCAGTGTTCTAATTAGTTTATTTTTTACAAGAGTCTCAACCAACATTAGTTACACTTCTGTTCCTTGATTAAGAAAATCCCCTAAAACAATCGTGCTAATCTAAAATATATTAGTAACAATTTTTCTAGGGTTCACCAATATCTTAGGCTAGGTCCTTGGATTAGGTGTGGAGAGGTAAACTCTCCAAGGCCAACCAAAACTTAAATTAGGCGTTTTTGCTAGGGTGTGAAAAATACACCTTGTAATTACTCAATCCGGAAAGCTCCTCTCACACATGAGTCAAACAAGAGGCCACGTGGAGGACAGTGATGGAGATATCCACTCTCGATCTTGACAAATCGTTTGGGAGAGTGTGTATTGGGGGTGAATCCTATAGCGTTAATGGCCCGACTTGTGTCAAACCTCTGAGACACTTGGATCCATCTAGCGTACTCTAAGAGTGATTCTAGCCCTATTTTTTTTCAGGCCTCGGGAGGAGCTTTGGGCTTAGTTACCCTGCCCATACATTCGCTCGACTGTTGACTATACTTTTTTGGTTATTGATTACAAGTTGGTGGCCTATTTTCCATTATATAGGTTGACACACAGGTGATTGTGATGGGTGTATCATGGTACATGATGCAGACTCTGTACTTTCTAGGCGACACCCGAAGGGACCGTCAATTGGAGGTCTATGTAATTTCTTATCATGGCTAGTCGTTTCCCTTTGTGAATGCTTTGGATGATCAAGACTTCATCTCCCTGGGTCAGAAGCATTAAAAAGGGTAGTTTGTTTGGCTTGTATCTTTTTAGGCTTTACTTTTTAGTGGTGTGCTCTGTTCTCCCTAGTTTTCCATAGTGATCTAGTCGGTCATTTCTTTGGGTCTCTAACCTAAGGTGGTAGACCTCCCACTCCATCGATCATGAGGAATTTTGGGTCTTTCGCTTAAAAACGTGGAGCCGCCTCCTTATAGGTGTATATTTTAATACCACTCATTTACTAGAGTCAATGTGTGAGACTTTTATGGACTTGAACGATCCTGTAAGGGAAGAACCTGTGCATAAGACCTTCGTGACCAAAGTCCCTAATGATACCAACCAAGGAACCTCTTTGCAAGGGAATTCTTCGGCTTTTCCTTTATTTGAAATGTTGGTTTCCCTTTGATGGCCATTGTTAACATTCCTGGGTTGAATGTGGCACTACCATTTTGGCTGGGTACCATTCCAAATGTCCTGAATGATCTTGACGCTTCTCAATTAAGCACTTTATGTAATGGGTATCATGTTGATGTTCCTTCGTCAACAAAGTTTTCTTCTCCTCCTTCTGCCTTCTTTGGTGAAAGTCTATATACTAGTAACCAGAAGTATAAACAAAATAGAAAGAGGAAGAATAGGAAGAAGAAATCACCAACCTCTGTGAGTCATGTTAGAGATAGGTCATCGACCTTTACAAGTCATGTTGAATACCTGCACCTATCCTATTTCAGTCATGGTGGGGGGGGAAATCCAGTCATTGCTAGTCATACTAACAATAGGTCTGTAGCCTCTGTGAGTCATGTTATCGACCAATCACCAACCTCTGCAAGTCATATTGGATATGTGGAACCAATCACTGCAAGTCATGATGGGGGACTGAGTCTCATCAATACAATTCATACGAGTGATATGTCAATAACCTCTGCTAGTCATGTTCGGGGCACACAACCAACCACTGCTAGTCATGCTAGGGGCACTGATTCTGTTGAGAAACCTAGACGGGTAGGACGTGTTGAGACCTAAGTCTGCACCCCTGTCCCTCCTCTCTCTTTTCCGTATACCTTCATAAAAATCATTCCTCTTTTGGTTGGTCAAGTCAGTTTCCCATTGTTAAATGACTTGTTTTTCCTCATTATCTTTCTCGATTGATTCTTTGCACAAATTGTTTATGTTTTCTTGAAGGATAATTGAATGTCATGATTTGGTTCAAAATACTTGTCATCATGTTTTCCATTGATTGAGCTTGCAGTAGGTCGACCAAGTCTATTTAATGCACAGGGAATACTCGTGGACAAAACGCAACAATTCAGAGGAGTCAATTTCAGGCTCAAATTGTGAGAACAAACAAGTTAAATTTGCAACGGTGGAGATCCAACAGGTCACTCAGATCAACGACTCTCGTACATTCATAGTTCCATAAAGCGACAAGGTTTAACTGCAGAGTTATACAAACTTCACTCAGTGAATTCGACATTCGGCCGTCCGAGCTCATCTTTGTTTAAGTCTCACAAGATCGAGAACTGTCGGAGCCCCGAAGCACCGGAGACACGTAGCACTCATTTGTGCTAACACGTAGCATTCATCCATGGTGACACATGGCATCCATTGGTCCTCGACACGTGGCACTCATTTCAGGTCATTTCGGTTACGTCATCCGCTCATTTCTAGGTGACACGTATCACTCTCTTTCATGCGGACACATCAACGATAGTGGCGTCATGTGGACACGTTAGATCCTGGAGATCGCCACTTTGGGATATTTTATATAAGATAAAACTCAGTCCCCTGGAGCCCCGAGTTATGGGAATGTCGAAGTACCAGAGCCCCTGAACATCAAAGCATCGAAAGGTTGACATGTTAGCTCTGAGAGATTATCATTTTGGGGGATTTCGATGCATAGAAAACTTAGTCTCCCGAAGCATCAGAGCCCCGAAGTACCACATCACTCTGTGAGTCTAGGCCTCCAGGAGGCATCTAGACTTTGCATTCAAGAACTCCTGAACCCCGAAGAGCCGCATACACATGGAAATAAGCAATTATGATGTGTGGTACTCTTCTATCATAACACATGGCACCCTTTTTAAGAACCTTTGGACACATCATCTGTACTATTCTGGGTGACATGTTTCATCCTTATTTCTGTGACACATCAACAATTCACATCACATCGTCACTTCATCTCCGAAATATTGTCATTCTGGGATATATGAATATTCTACGCTCCAAATCTCCTGAACGTCGAAGAGATGGGGTCTCAAAGACGTGAAATGTTTAAGGATAAATATTGGGTTAATAAAATAAAGTGTTGGTTAATGACTCCGGGAGTCTGGGCCTCCGGGAGATATGAATATTCTACACTCCAAAACTCCCAAATGCCAAATTTCCAAACTGGATCATCTCTGTTAATGACATATTTTAAAGTTTGAAAAATGTGTTAAACCAGAGAACGTTGATCCAGTCCACGTCATCAGATTTCTCATCTGGAAGTAGTTTGGCAATAGCCAATGGGTACAAAACAAAAGTTCTGAAATTCAGACCCTGCAATGCCACAACCAAGGAACTCAAGAAGTTATAATCTGGACTGCAGAAATAATATCAGAGACTCCTAGAAAATGCCATATGACTTGCCTCTTTCCTCCAGGAGATAAGTTGGGGAAAAGCACTGCCAACACATTCAATTATCTCCAGTGGCCTCCAACAATGTGCATGCATGCCAATGCTCAAATATAGAACTCAATTATGTTGTTGCTAGTCATTTTATTTCAAATCTTGGTTCACTCCGACATATGCATCAGTCTGGTTTCATTGCAAGTAGCAGTTTTTAGTTGTCCAATTGAAAAACTCTTTTAAATTTAGGAATAATAAGTGGTCTTTTATGTGTGATAAGAACCACTCCTTTTTTTTATTAATTCAGGCTCTAAGTATACATTAATATACTCCAGCCAATGTTTAGTTAAGTTAATAATATTTTTTACAGACAATGTGTAGAGCGAAGCCTCAGTTCCACACTGGTTGAGGGCCTCCACATTTGTGATAAATATGCATCTTTTGTATGTTATAAGGGTTCAGTTTTTGGGAGAATAAGATCAATAAAAGAATTGGTTGGACATGTTCTATGCATGGATTAAAGATTTCTACCTGGTGAATATACTATTGATGACAGTGTGTTTTTGTCCAAATTCATATGTGTTTCTCTTATCTTGAATATAGTTTTTATTTTTGAAAAGTACATTTATTTTCCTTAAGCTATTGTATAACATGTCTTCATTAATATGAAACCTATGAGAAAAACTATGCTTTGATGAAGATTTGTTTATATTGCAACCTGTGGGAGTAACTATGTTTTTGGTATATGTTTAAGGCCTTTAAATGATATTTTAGGACTTAAACTTCTAGCAACAAATTGTTCATTGAATGGTTTGTTGTTTTCCTTTGTTTCTTACCTTTATTGTCTCACTTGTCTGTCCTTAGTGTGCCACTAGCCAAGGATGAACCTCGTCCATGTCATTTGGCCAACCCAATCATGCTCATGTCTTGGTAAAGCAACCCTATAACTGACCCATAAATCAAAATCCAACCATTCATAATGTGAGGTGGCCTAGCTCTACCCTTTAGCATTCAGGTGCATACTTTAGGACCAACATCTTCTGGTGCCACTTTCATGGAACGGATTAACGAAATATATTTCCCTGGGAGAACGACAACGATCATATCTAACCTTTGATGGTGATCAAATATTAGACACATTCAAACTGCCATCTTTCACCTGACGACTCCACTGAGTAAGATTCACTAAAGAAATATTGGTTCCTAGGAAAGGACTCAAGAGATCCAAATCTAAGCACATCAAAGCCATAAAGGCTCATCCTAACCCTAATAAGGACACAATAGTCTCTAATCCAGGAAGGAAACTAAGAAAATCCACTTGATCTCAGAGATATACTTCGCCCCCAAGGGTAAAGTTGCACCTAAAGAATCTACTTTTGTCCAATTTCACAAGCAGCTTGAATTTACTAGCCCCAAGAATCACAATTCCAAGGAACTGCAGACACCTTCAACTCCCGCCTCTACTTCATTATCCAGTCCAACATCCACCCCTATAGCTCGAATAAATATCCATATTTCTATTTCCCAAGCAATGGTTTCTAATAGGATGAATGCCATAATTTCTTCCAGATATGTACCCCTAGTTTTTCCTGTAGGCTTACATGCACTCCCAACCACATATTACATGAAATAGTTACCAAGATATAATGGGGAAGGGGATGTGACAGCTGAAGAAAATCTGGTAGCCTTATACAACTTTGCATACAACTTTAAAATTGACTATGCATATGTGTGGATGAGGTTGTTTGTACAAATCCTTGATGTAGAGGTAATAAAATGGCTCCAGGGCCTCCCTCCAACCTCCATTGTAGATATCGATGCATTAGATGAAGCTTTCATAAAGAAATGGGGAGATATAATTGATTATCTGTATTACATCATTGAGTTTGGGGCCCTTAAGAGAAAGAATGATGAGTCTATTTCAGACTTCACCAAGAGATTCAATAAGATGTATGGTAGGATCCCAGATGAGATACAACCAATCGAATCCTATGCCAATATCACTTATTCCAATGCATTTGATGAAGAATTATCTCTTATGTTGAGGGAGATAAGATCCACCACCTTTTTGTCCATGCAAGAAGCAGCCATTGAGGTTGAGTCCAACATCTTAGAATCAGTTAGGTTAAAGACTAGATCTGAAAAGAACAAGAAGAAACAGAGAGAGGATTCCCCTACCTCTTCTAACCCAACCACATCTGATCCCAAACTTGATGAAATGACCAAAACTTTGAAGGATTTCACATCTTAAATAGCTAAGTTGAAATGAGAATCTAAACAACCAAACAAATATTTTCAAGGGGCTAGGAACATAAATCCCAACCAATTTAGAAGGTCGAATGATGCCCCTCAAATAATGCAGAGAGAGAGGAGGAATGTTGATGACCAAAGAGTAGCTCCTCCTTTCCAAAACAATCAGATAAAGGATATGGATGTAGATAGTGATGATGTGGATGATGCTGCTATACTTTTCAATGAAACATATTTTTACACCAATCACTTAACACATCAAGATTATGAGGTAGCACAACTATAAGATCGGTTTGATATTGAGATAGGGGAAGAGGGAGTTATTCAAGGCCAACACCAAAAGAAATATGACTTGAGGCCTAGAACATGAGCTCCCAAAGCCACCACCTATGATCAAAACAGAAAAACAGAAGTTCCTCCCAAGTCAAATCCAAGCAAGAGTGCATTGGCTAAAGCTCACAAGCCTCCTCCATTAAAACATGTTGTCCCTAAAGTAAAGGATGTTGATAGGCCATGAGAATATTTCATCCTAGAGCATGAGTTGAGCAAGATCAAGATCCATGTACCTCTCTTAGAATTGTTGAAAAATGATCCTTTCAAACAATCCATTATGAAGGTTCTGCAACCACCTACTTCTATTGTAACTTCTGATGTAATTAGTCAGCAGAATGAAAACCCAACCATTACCTATTGGCCCGCATATCGAGGATGGCTCTGATGCCTCTCCAACATTCTACATATCTTTAAATTTCCATGACAAGATCCTACATAACGGTCTCATGGACTCAAGAGCCTCACACAATGTCATTCCTAAGGTTGTAATGGAGGAACTAGGTCTAGAGATCACCAAGCCCTACTAATACCTTTACTCCTTTGACTCCAAAAAAGAAAAATGTTTGGGATTAATAAAAGATTTGGTGGTTTCTTTGGCACATTTACCCATGAAGAGTGTAGTGATGGAAATCGTGGTGGCTCACATTCCCCCCAAGTTTGGTATGTTTTTGTCCAATACATGGGCCAATAATGTTGGAGGATCATTACAAATGGACCTCACATATGCCACCATCCTTGTTTTTGGGGGAGAACAAAGAAGGCTATACAAGGAGGTCAGATTGGCCTATATCGTCAATGACCATACAAATCCAAGCAATCACCCAATTTACACCGTTGAGGATGAGATCGTCTCATTTGTTTTTCATCTAAATAACGAGGAACCAAAAATTATAGTCACGAAATGCAAAAATCAGTCACTAACAGATAAATAGAACAAAGTCTAGAGGATGCATTTTGATGGCTCTTCATCAAAAGAAGGTTCTGGGGCTGGTATAATCCTCGTTTCCCCTATGTAGTAGGTTATAATGCTTTCTTATAAGATGGAATTCGACACTACTAATAATATAGTTGAGTATGAAGGTCTGGTGCTTGGATTGGGGACGGCCAAACACATCGAAATTGACAGTTTGGCAGTTTTTGGTGATTTTGATTCAATCATCAATCAAGTCAAAAACATCTATCAAGTTAAAAAAAAGAGGCTTAAACAATACAAGAATGATGTGTGGGACCTAGTTGACAAATTCTATCTAGCATTTAATATCTCCTTCATTCCTAGAGAGGCAAATCAGAAGGCAGATTCTTTGGCATTGGCTGCCAGCACCTTCAGACCTCCCATTGGCCCAAATATCATATATCAGGTGGAGTTCAGACATAGGACATCCATACCAGACAACATAAATCACCGGTAGGTCTTAAGTGACGACTTGGAGCTGCAAATATTTCTACAGACCATTGAAGAATTCTCCAGTATCTCAATAGATCAAGAGGATGAAGATGATGAATAATATTATCAACAAAAATCTCAATTGTTGAACAAAGTGGCGGGCCACAACATTGTGGAACTAAAAAAAAAACACATCCCTAGGGGTCTAGTGCCACTGGAAAGGTTATTTCACAATCAGGATGTCTCCAGAGAAGTTGCCATAAAAAAACAAGAAGAAGAAGTGATGGATTGCAACATTGGGACTGCTAAAAATCCCAAAATAGTCAAACTGTCCAAGGCACTACCTCTAGAACAAAAAGATAGGTATGTAAGCCTCATGAAAAATTTCATTGGTGTTTTTTCATGGTTGTATGAGGATTTGAAGACATTTGACACTGACATCATCCAACACAAGATCCCTCTGAAGGTTGGTTCTAAACCATTCAGACAGAAGATCAGGAAATTTAATCCCATGCTAATGTTCATAATTGAAAAAGAGTTGAAAATAATGCTTGATGCCAGAATTATTGTGCCCTTGAGGTACTCAGATTGGGTGGCCAACTTGGTACCTGTGAGAAAAAAGAGTGGGGAAATACGCTTGTGTGTAGATTTCTAAAATCTCAACAAGTGTTCCCTGAAGGAAAACTACCCCCAGCCCAAGATGGACCATACTTTGCAAGGGTAATAGGTGTCCAAAAAATTTCCTTGCTAGATGGGTAATCTGGTTATAACCAAATATCAGTATGTGAAGAAGACAAAGAAAAAACAACATTCACCACACCATGGGGGACATTTATGTACGGAAAAGTTCCATTTGGGATGATGAACGCAAGGGCCACCTTTCAAAGGGCTATGGATGTATCCTTTGTGGGGGAGAAAGAAAAATGTATGGTTATATATTTGGATGACATCATTATTTTATCCAAATCAGATGATGAGCATTTACAACACCTTAATCAGATCTTCCAAAAATGCAGAAGGTATGGGATTTCTTTGAATCCTAGGAAGTACCACTTTTCTATGCCAGAAGGTAAACTCCTAGGTCACATCACATCAAAAGGAAGTATAAAAATAGACACTAAGAGAGTGGAGGCCATTCAGGAAATTTCAATCCCCAAAAAAAAGAAGTCTATTCATTCTTTCATAGGCAAAATAAATTTTTTAAGGTGCTTTGTGCTAAACTTTGATGAAATCATAAGGCTTATCACCAACATGCTGAAGAAATATGTTGTTATCAAGTGGTCAATGGAGGAAAAATAAACATTCCAAAGGATCAAACAAGATTTGGTTGAAGCCCATGTATTAGCCAGCCCTAACTATGCCAAAGAGTTCTTTATATTTTATTTCGCCTTTGAGGAAACAATTGTTGTTGTGCTACTACAAAATAATCAAGAAGGGCATGAACAACCCATAGCATTTTTCAGCAAATTCCTCTGAGATGTTGAGCTAAAGTATGAAATTTTAGAAAAATAGGCTTATGCACTGGTCAAAGCGTTGAAATCCTTCAAGGTGTATGTGTTACAGTCTAACATAACAACCTATGTTCCTATCAGCAGTGCCAAAGAGATTCTAGTCGAGCCAGATAGTGAAGGGAAACAAGGGAAATGGATTGTCAAATTGTTGGAATATGTCCCGTACATAAATCCCACCAAGCTGATTAAGGGGAAGGGACTTACCAAGTTATTATCATAATCAAAATGTAAGGTACTGGAATTTCATTAGACCTTCACCCAATCTGATGCGCCCATGATGTAGTCTGGACAAGATAACATGCAGGTATTTGAAAAATACTCTTCTAAACCTTGGTACAGAGATGTTATTTACTTTCTGCAGCACCTAGAATGTCCACGAGATTTGAAAAAGATGAGGGCCAGGTCTCTCAAATTAAAAGCTATAAAATTCTGCATTTTAAATCAAAACCTGTATTGGATGGATCCTGTTGGCATCCTATTAAAATGTCTTGATGAAAATGAAGCTAAATAAGTCACAACAGATATGCACAGGGGAGTTTGTGGGGGACACTGGAATTACAAAGATACATCCCTAAAGATCCTAAGGGCAGGGTACTACTGGCCCACCCTTTTCTCAGATGTATTCACTACAGTAAGGGCATGCAATGAATGTCAAAAGTTCACGGGAAAATGTAAATTTCTCTCACTGCCCTTGAAACCTATCACTACCAGTGGCCCCTTTCAATAATGGGGATTAGATTTCATAGGTGAGATAAATCTACCCTCTAGTGGGAAACACAAGTGGATCCTCACTGCCATTGACTACTTTACCAAATGGATCGAGGTTGTGCCCACTAGGAATTCTATTGACAAGATGATTATGAACTTTTTGGAAACCAATATCTTTGCAAGATTCAATTTCCCTAGAAATATTATAACAAACAATGCCTAGGAATTTAATTCCAAAGCCATGGTCGACTTCTATGGAAGCCATAACATCACCTTGACACATTCCACACCCTATTATCCTCGGGGGAGTGGGTTGTCCGAGTCATCAAACAAGGCTCTCATTAGGATCATCAAGAAGTTGTTGACTGAAAACAAGAAATCCCGGAACTCTAAACTTAAGTACACCTTGTGGGATGATAGGATCAACACCAAGATATCCTTTGGAACCTCGCCATTTCAGCTGGTCTATGAGATAGATGTTGTCTTCCCTACTCAATTCGGTCTATCGGTTTTAAAAGTCCTACAGGAATAAATGGAGGAGCTAAATGAAATCCAGAGGAGAATATTTCATATTATAGAGGTTCAACAAAAGAGAGAAGCACTAAATCAGATAACTAAGGCATACCAGAGAAAAATCAAGTTAGATTTTGACAAGAAAACCAAGAAGGAGATCTTTCAAGAAGGCGACCTGGTCTTGAGTTGGGATGCTATAAGGGAAGAAAATTATGAGCATCGTAAGTTCCATAACCTCTGGTTTGTTCCTTTTAAGGTGGTTGAGGTTCTGGACAATAATACATTTGTTCTGCACAATCTAGATAATACTGAGATTTTTGGAGGCTCGGTAAATGGGCACTTCCTGAAACACTATTTTTCTTGAAAATACATTTGTTCTCCACAATCTAGATGATACTGAGATTTTTGGAGGCCCAGTAAATGGGCACTTCCTGAAACACTATTTTTCTTGAAAGACTGAGGAAAGGTCCCTCTTGTACCATATATACTTTCCTTTTTCATTTGTGATTAGTTAGTTTGCGTGTGAATAAAGACTCCATATCCCAACAAAGGAATTGGGGTGTGTTAGTGTTGTTGGTTTGATGTTATTTTTGAGGACAGGAAAAATTGGCGCCAACTCTAAATATGGTTAGAAGAATTTTAAAGTTGGCAAACAGATAAAACTTTAGCAGGGGCGCTAAAGTAGTAGGGTCACCTAGATCGCAGATTGCAAAATTGATCGACGGATCGCACCTCATTCCGGAAATAAAAACCGTCTGAACGTTAATCTCCTAGAGAGGTTCCGCAATTGAAACCACGGTATAGCTTGTGAAGTACGTGGCAATTGGTGGTTGATTTTGGAAGTCAGAGCGGTGTGGATCCAAACCACCCTCGACAATCTTCGCAATCATGTGTTAATATAACGTCTAGGGTCCAATTCGAGAGTTGCACGTGACAAAAAAACTTGACGTCAAGCCAAATCATCAAAGGAAAAGTCACGAGGACCATGATTGCACTAATAAAAGACTCGGCTAGTTCCAAAAAACTAGGTGGTTTGGATAATACGACACAATCATTAGAGAAGGAGAGAGAAAAACAGGTTGTACAAGCCATAAGGAGAAAACTTGTGCCAAACTCGTTAATAAGTTGAGGTCAAATGCGAAGATCAAGTTGAAACTTGTTTTAAAGGATTTAGTTATCAATGTAGATGAAAATGAAGAAGAGGGTGAAGATAGTGCAAAGGTCGGTAGAAGCAGATATACATGGCTGATAGACAAAAACAGAGGTAAGTTACAACAAGTGGGAGCGAGGTTTTGAGAGGTAAGTCACATGATATACTATTCTTAGAACCTCACATGGAAGTGTTATCCCTAGTTGGAGCCAATGTTGAGAACTAAGTTTGCACCCCTGTCCCTCCTCTCTCTTTTATGTATACCTTCATAAAAATCATTCCTCTTTTGGTTGGTCAAGTCAGTTTCCTATTGCTAAATGACTTGGTTTTCATCATTATCTTTCTTGATTGATTCTTTGCACAATTTTTTTATGTTTTCTTGAAGGATAATTGCATGTCATGATTTGGTTCGAAATACTTTTCATCGTGTTTTCCATTGATTGATCTTGCAGCAGATCGACCAAGTCTTTTGTATGCACAGGGAACACACGTGGACAAAATGTAGCAATTCAGAGCAATCAATTTTGGGCTCAGATTGTGAGAACATACAGGTTAAATTTTCAATGGTGGAGATCCAACAGGTCACTCAGATCAACGAATCTTGTACATTCAGAGTTCTAGAAAGGCACAAGGTTTAACCAAAGAGTTATACAAACTTCACTCCACGACTTCAATGTTTGGGCGTCCGAGCTCATCTTTGTTTAAGTCTCATGAGCCCCGAACTATCAGAGCCCCGAAGCACTGGAGACATGTATCACTCATCTGTGCTAACACATAGCATTCATTCATGGTGACATGTGGCATCCATCATTCGCTGAGACATGGAACTCATTTCAGGTCATTTGGGTTACGTCATCTGCTCATTTTCGAGTGACACATGTCACTCTCTTTCATGCGGACACATCAATGACAGTGATGTCATATGGACACGTCAGATCAAGCTTAGTCCTCTAGAGCCACAAACTACCGGAATGTTGAAGTACCGGAGCCCTGAACATCAAAGCGCCAAAAGGTTGACACATCAACTTCAAGATTATCATTCTGGGGGATTTCGATGCATAGAAAGCTCAATTTCTTGAAGCATCGGAGCCCCAAAGTACCACATCACTCTATGAGTCTAAGCCTTTGGGAGGTATGCAGACTTTGCATTCAAGAACTCCCGAACCCCGAAGAGTCAACGACGCATGGCAATCATCAATTATGACCCATGTCACTCTTCTATCATGACACATGGCACCCTTTTTAAGCACCTTTGGGCACGTCATCTGTACTATTCTAGGTGACACGTTTCATCCTTCTTTCTGTGAAACATCAATAATTCACATCACACTGCCACGTCAGCTCTGGAAGATTGTCTCTCCGAGAGATATGAATATTCTAGTCTCCAAATCTCCCGAATGCCGAAGAGCCGAAATGTTTAAGGATAAATCCAGGGTTAATCAAAGAAAGTGTTGGTTAATGACTCCGAGAGTCCGGGCCTTCGATAGATATGAATACTTTGCACTCCAAAACTCTCGAATGTATAATTTCTGAAGTGGCTTATATCCGTTAATGGGATATTTCAAATTTTGAAAAAGGAGCCAAACCAGGGAACACCGAGCTAGTCCACGTCATCATATTTATCATCTAGCAGTAGTTCGGCGATAGCCAACAGGTACATAACAAAAGTTCCAGAATCTGAACCCTGCAATTCCACAACTAGGGAACTCGAGAATCTATAATCCAAACTGCAGAAATAATATCAAAGACTTCGAGAAAAAACCAGATGACTTGCTTCTTTCCTCCAGGAGATAAGTTGGGGAAAAACACAGCCAACACATTCAATTATCTCTAGTGGCCTCCAACAACGCGCATGCATGCCAATGCTCAAATACATAACTCATTTCTGTCGCTCCTAATCATTTTCTGTCAAATCTCGGTTCACTCTGGCATATGCATTGGTCTGGTTTCATTGCAAATAAAAGTTTTTAGTTGTTCAATTGCAAAACTCTTTTAAATTTAGGCATAATAAGTGGTCTTTTATGTGTGATAAGAACCACTCATTTTTTTATTAAGTTAGGCTCAAAGTATACATTATTATACTCCATCCAGTGTTTAGTTAAGTTAATAAGTTGTTTTACATCCGATGTGTAGAGCGAAGCCTCAGTTCCATATTGGTCGAGGGCCTCCACATCTGTGATAAATAGGCATCTTTTGTATGTTAGAAGGGTTCATTTTTTGAGAGAAGAAGATCAATACAACAATTGGTTGGACCTGCTCTGTGCATGGATTAAATCTCTCTATTTGGTGAATATAGTATTGATGATAATGTGTTTTTGTCCAAATTCGTATGTGTTTCTCTTATCTTGAATACAGTTTTGATTTGTGCAAAGTACATTTCTTTTCCTTTAGCTGTTGTATAACTTGTCGTTATTAATATGCAACCTATGAGAACAACTATGCTTTGATGAAGATTTGTTTTTATTGCAACTTGTGGGGGTAACTATGTTTTTGGTACATGTTTAATGCCTTTAAATGATATTTTAAGACTTAAACTTCTAGAAGCAGATTGTTCATTGAATGGTTTGTTGTTTTCCTTTGTTTCTTACCTTTATTGTCTCACTTGTGTATCCTTAGTGTGTCAATAGACAAGGAGGACCCTCATCCATGTCATTCGGCCAACCCAACCATGCTCATGTCTTAGTAAACCAACCCTCTAACTAACCCATAAATAAAAAAACCAACCATTCATAACATGAGGTGGACTAGCTCTGCCCTTTCGCTGTCAAGTGCAAACTTTAGGACCAACATGACGTAAGCCTAAGTTCCCTTGTAATATTTACAAGGGAGATCACCTTACTCATATGGTCCCTAACATTCCAGAGGTACGAATATTGTGGTCCCTATCTATAAGATCTTTTGGTTTTGAGTCTTCTTTGGTTTCCCAACAATATATTCAGGCTTTGGTTGATGAAGCGATCATGCCGATGAAATATTCGACCAATCCCACTCCTCTTTAGGGGGTGATGCACCTTAAGACCGTGTTGTCTCACAGTCTATTCAACCAGTGGTTGAAAAAGTGGTCACACTGATGCAATCTCCATCTAATCCCACTCTTCTCTTGGAAAGTGTCAAGTCTACCAAAGTGGTCATGCCGATGCAATATTGGGTTGATCCCACTCTTCTGATGGGGAGTGATGTGTTTACTGACTATGTTTTTAGCATTTCCAGTTTAGTACCTTCAGAACAAGGGGGGATTTCTCTCACTTCAAGCACACTCCCTCCAACTCCCAGAATGATTTCCTTTATTTCTCTTCTAAGACTTTTGTGACCATCGTTTTGATTAGAAAGTTCTTTCGGATTCATCTCCTCACCCTTCAAACCTAAATACTGGAATAGGTTTGTTGATGATACCTTTGTCATTTGGCCCCATGGTTGTGATAAATTATATGAATTTGTGACTCACCTTAATAGACAATCCGATCACATCAAATTCACTATGGAGGTTGAAAATAATGGCAGTCTACCTTTTCTAGATGTCAGGGTCACAAAAATACCCAATGGATCCTTATCCCACCAAGTTTATAGGAAGAAAACTCACATCGAACAATATCTTCATGCCAATTCCCATCATCACCCCTCCCAAAAACTAGGTGTTCTCAACACCTTAGCCACTAGAGCCTTCAGAATTTCTGATGATGAACACCTTGATGAAGAGAAAAATCACCTCCTCAATGTTTTTAAAGATAATGGATATAAAAAACATTAGGTGATGAAAGCTTTTCAAAATGCCACTAAAACACCTAGGAATAAAGAACAAACAAATAATGATCTGTCCAAAGTTTTCTTACCCTACATACAAGTGACAACAGACAAGCTTGCTAGGATTTTAAAGAAGAAAAACATTGGGGCAACTTTCAAACCCTTAAACACCATTAGGAATTCCCTTAGGTCAGTCAAAGACTATGTTGACCCCATCGAGCAAAAAGGTGTCTATATGATCCCATGCTCATGTGGTAAACAATACATAGGAGAAACAGGTCGTTCCTTTAAAATTAGGATTCAAGAACATGCCGCTAACATCAAACACAATCGCACTCGTCCCTCAACTCTGGCAGAACATTCAGATAAAACTAAACATCACATTTGTATTGAAGACACCAAAATTCTTGCCAAGATAGATCACTATCACAATAGGAAATTCAGAGAAGCAATCGAAATTGAAAAACAACCTAACAATCTAAACAAAGATGATGGATGGAAAATTAGTCAAAATTGGATCCCAACACTAACCAATATGAATAATTCAAGATATTAATTTAAAAAAAATAAAAAAAATTGTAAGTCTTATATTCTTTATTTTTTAATTTCATTTTAATAAGTCGACTCTTAATAAATAATTAATAAACAAACAAATATATTTTTTCCTGATTTCATATGTCGGCTCTTCATAAACAACTTTTCAAGTATTTATTTACACTTGTTATATCTTTTTTCCTTCATATCTCATTATAATTTTCCTGATGATGGACCACACTGGTTTGGTTCGAAACATCGAAAATAAAAAAACCTATGCGATGAATCCGAAAGAACTTTTTGATGATTTCCTTTGAATGGAATGACCATGTTGAGCCTCGCCTTCCTTCTTTCGCACCCTTTCAAATAAGGGTTGAACTTAATTAAAAAAACATTTACCGATGTATTGTGGATGAAGGATACTCCACAAGTATTTTACACTCCCCGGCTTGGAAAGCTTTGGGTTCTCTTGAGCTTGTGTTTGCTTCGCATGAGTTGTTGGATTATGACAGACATCCTAGTGAATATTTGGGGATTCTTCCTCAATTTCCTATATCGTTAGGTGGAAATATTTTCCTTGTTGATGTTATAGTGGTGCAAGGCCTGTTAGATTTCAATATGCTTCTCGGGCGTGATTATGTATATGCTATGAACATTGTGGTGTCTACGCTCTTCTGGGTGATCTGTATTTCCCTCATGATGGAAGTATTGTCACTATCGACTAGCCGGCATATGCTAATCACCATCCTAATCCAGTGTTAGTTCAAGTTTCCCCTTTATATATTCCCAGTGTTCGTGTAGACTCTACCCCGCCACAGATAAATTATGTGGAATCTTATCCTCAATGTTCAATTGCTTCTGAGTAGGAACCTGTGCAATCATGTTTTCCTTCTCAATACATGGTCTCATCAATTGATCATTTTTTTTAATCTAATGGGGGCATGGGAGCCCTTGCTTCCCCCTCTTGGTTCAAGTGATCTTGAGTTTCCTTTTGAGTCTGATCTCACTATTTGTAGATTCTCAATCCCTTGTGCTTGTGATTATTCATTGATAGAATCTTCCAGTCCTGGCCAAAACCTCCATCCTCATATGGAATATGGTCAGTTTTCTATGCCCTTTGGGACTATTGACCCTCCTCGTTCATGTGATTTCTCAGATATTGAATTGTCTTCAGATGAGGCTATCCTTGAAGAGACTCTTGGTCATATCCTAGCAGCGGGCTCTACTTGAACCAATATAATGAATGAGTCGTAAGGTTGTGTGGTGCCTTGTACCATATTGTACATTCCAAGTTTGTTGTTTTCAAGTTTTGTATTCAGTAGCACCTCTTATTTTCCGAAGTTTCTATCTATATTGGCTTTATTAATTTATGGATGAGTGTTATTGGACTTATATGCAAGATATTGGAGACATTTTTCTTTGACACTTTTTCATTGTATCGATATGTTCTAATAGGTATTGACCTCGAAACTGACATATAGGTTAGATTTTTCCCCAGTTTCATTTTTTCATTTGGTTCATTTGGCCTTAGGATCAACCCCACTGAATTTCAACACTAACCTTCCTTGTTGATAAGTGTGTCATACTTTATATGATAGAGCCTTCCTTCCATGGGTATCCTTGTTAGAGCCTTGTTTTCCATTTGGTTCCCATGCCAAAGTACTTCATAGGCACGAGAGCCTTGTTTAGTCCCGCCATGACTTTGTGTTGAAGCCTCATCCTTCTTCTTCGTCATTTTTCTTGCATATACCCATGGGACTCCCCTAGAGCATGATTTGTCTTCTTTCAAGCTCACTTAAACTATGAAATATATATCTAGTGAGAGATTATTTATCCTTTTCGGCCTCGTTTAGATTACATATGAAAAGGATCCCCCTTGGAGTCTTCTTTAATCTCTTTTCAAACTCCCTAAAATTAAAAAGATTGCCAAGCGATCTTATTGACCTTCACGCTCACCAAAATGAAACTTGGAGGCACATTTGTCTAGTGATAGTTTACCCCTTTTTCTATCCAGATGGCTAATTTATGAAAAAGGTACACCCTAGGAGCTACGGTTCGCTAGGAGAGTATTATGAGGTATACGTTTATCCCTTTTTTGGGCCTGAGGGACTAAATTTACTAAAAAGGGCCATTCTCCTTTGTTTTGGTTTATCTTTTTTGGGGCCTTGGAGATTATTTATGAAAAAGGAAACCCTTGGAGTCTTCTTTAAGCCCTTTTCAAACTCCCTAAACAAGAAAAGCTCGTTGAGTGACCTTGTTTCTTTCACACTTGTTAATTGGTCCAGAAAGAACATCTATTTGGTATTAGTTTACTTCTTTTTTTGGCCAATAGATTAACTAGGAAAAACAAATACCTCGAGGGATATATCCCACTGCGAGAGTTTTCCTAGGTATCAGTTTATCCCTTTTTTCAGGGATGGGGAACTTAACTTACGAAAAAGGAACCATAGTTCTCCTTGGTATAAGTTTAAACCTTTTTCGGACCTCGGAGACTCAACTTATGAAAAAGGTGCACCTCGGGAGATACGTCTCATCGAGAGAGTATTCCCAAGTATTATTTTATCCCTTTTCAGGCTTGGGGGTCTAAATGTACGAAAAATAACACTTTGGAGTCTTCTTTTAGTGTTTTTCGTACTCTCTAAAACTGAAAAACCATTGAGCTTACCTTCTTTGGGCTCATAAAACTTTACATTGAAGGACTCTCATATTTCTTTGTGTCAATCCGTAATCACATTTCATTTCTCACTCTTTCATATTTGGCCTAATGTCGACTCCATCTTGTTGTTGATGAACCTTTAGAGCCTTCCTTAGGTGCAAGCCTTGTGACATTTTTTCCTTTGCGGCATGACACCCTTACTTGTGGAGGAATCCTACAGAGTGTCCTTATCCTACACATGTCTCCTTACATTAACCATTAGTATGTCCCATGTGCTTGGAACTAGTTTGTTTGCCTACAAAACTTGTTCCTCCTCTGTAATGTAACATTCTTTTATTCTTTTTCAAGATCATTAAATATATGAAAAAGAATAAAAATCAAATATTCCAAAAAGAGGGGAAGGGATACGTTCTATTTTTATTGGCAACAATCTTTTCGCCCTTGGACAAATCACATCCTTGTCATTTTTTGGATTCAGAATAACCTTAGGAAGTTTTTCTCATTACCTAGAGTTGTGTCCTCCTTCATTTGGTTACTGCTCCAAACATATGGAGAGTTTGTGACGCCTCCTATGTCATGGAGTTATGTCAATAACATGTTGTCTGAGTCACTTTATATTTCATGATTTTTCCCAAGGGAAGTTTTATAGCCTGAGTTGGCCATCCTGCAGTAAGTCTCTTGACCTTCACACTTCATCCATCCTAAGAGTCCTATCAAGTCCACATTCATAATCAATGAATTTCTATGCCTGATGTTCGAGATCCTTCAGTATTTTCGTGACGACTTGTCGAATACCTCAGGGGTAGTGAGTCTTACACTCTTATTATACTCCTACCTGAGTTTTGAATATATTGAATTTATTGCTCGAGTTATGAAGCTATCATCTCCAGCTACAAACATTGATACCTCCTGAAGATCAACTTGTATATGTTATTGTACTCTTATATCTTTCGATGATTTTGAGACGTAGCTCCATTGTGTATTGTTTGTGGCTATGATCCTTGTTGACATGTATCCACTGTATATCTCTTATGTGGCCATGATTACTATAAATATATGACATGGATATGCGGTGTACTTTATTGGAAGCCATGCTTAGTTTGTCCTGAGCATGGGTATGCCCGCCTTACAGAGATTGATCTTATTGCAAATGTCACACTCATGAACACTCACCTGGGTTCACTTTACTCAGTGATTTCTTGGAGATATTGTAATGTATTTCATCCATCAATTTCTCTTCTGACCTCACACATTATGGGACATATTTTATAGTCCAAAAATCCACCACTATGCATTTTTTATCATGGCCCATCCATATACACACTTGAAAATCACTTTTGTTGGAGTTCCTTGTAAAAAATATCATTTTTCAAGGTGTACGTGCCTTGATATATAGACAGCCTGCATACATACACTACCTAATACATAGGAAGCATGTGTACATATTCTACCTGACACATAGACAACCTACGTACACTGACAAAAGTTGCAAAAAGTAAAAAAATTGTGCTCTTCGTCCAGGTTTACGAACTATTTTGGGTTGCATAACCATTCTTACCTCCTATAGCCATTCTCATAATCGAATAACCATCAAATTTCTATATAAAAAGGGCCCTAGGGGGGTCATTTGGAAGAACTTTGGAAGACGCAAAGAAACTCTGCCCAAATTTCTCCTTCTTTCTCTATAAGCTTATGCATCCAGTTCTAAGTATCCATCCTCAACAATATCATTCTCTCATACTCTTTATGCAATCCATCAAAACCCTTAGTTTTTCATGTTGATTGTGATGATTTTCTAGTGATTGTGGGATTAATGCACTTGGAGTCTTATTGGAGGAACCCAGGCGAGGTTTGTAGAGCGGTGTCGACATTAAAGATTCTGGTTGTAATCTTCCTTATATGTTATCAATAAAAGAGAGCTTTCCTTTCCCAATTCATGTGTGTATGTTCTTGTGAATAATATTGAATGTTTATATATTATTTCATGAGAATTAGTACATGTTTATGTTAATAATGATTGCATATATAATATTGTAGATTTCTTTCTGAGTTGTTTCAGGTCATCTTTGGGAGGAGACTTGCAATCCGAGAGTGAATAATAGACAAAGGGTATTTACTATGAACGAAAGGATACAAGGTGTCATTCTTCATCTTTTTCCTTTTTTTTTCCCTTGTTTAAAAGAAATCATTAGGGTTTGTGTGATTGGGTAAGAATAGGTCAGTTTTTGTCTTTTAAGGAGTCATCACTATGTGTAGCCATTAGACCCTGACTAGGGGGATTTTTCCCCAAAGAAGTCATTGTACATTTCCTAGTGACCGACCATATGCTCTGCCTCTTTGTGTGAGCTCTTTCAACTCTCTCTTTTGACCTCTTTCTCCTGAATTTTAACCCCTTAGTCTCGATCGTGGTGTGCCTAACGACTATAACAAAAACCAATAGTAACATCAGTTCCAGCAGGGACAACATACCCCTCTAGTCTGCTGAGAATTGTAGACCTAGTGCCTTCTCTTTTTGGTTTATGGAGTTTGCATCCAAACCATTTATTATTCGTGCACCTAGAAAACTAATTCAAGAAATGAAACAAAATTGCTCAAGAACTTAAAGTCTAAAACTCTAATTCTTACTTGTTTGAAATATGGTGAATGGAGTAAAATTAAAAGCATGTAATAGGAATGGAAAAATATTTATTTGTGTACAAAGAGAGGAAGTTGAAAACATTCAGTATTGTAAGAAATGTTTAAGGAAATTCCCATTTATGGGAGCTTGTTGTAATCTAGGGAAAAGTAGGGGAGTGTTACCAGTAGTTCAATACATAAGCAAGCATAGATTCACATATACATACATATAGAAAAATACATACACAAAGTAGTGGAATCCCAAAGAATAACCTTTATTAGATAGATGATTCAATATATCACAATGCATCCCTTCTTCTCTGATACATACTTGTCTATTTATAACTACATATTCAGTTACCATGCAGTTGTAACTACTTAATTCTCTGGGTCGATCGGTTAATAGAACTCTCGACCGACTTATACTTTCAAATTCGACAGTTGACCAACTAACTCTTATTCGATTGTCGGGTCTAGTTGAAAAATTCGACTAGCCCCTACAACATCTCCCCCCACTTCAATTCCTTTCTCTTCCTAAGAAAGAGGGGAGTAAAACAAAACTTTATTTTACATTGATTGTTTACAAATAGAAATGATAGAAAGAGAGAAAGAAGAGGAAATATAGCCAAAATTTTCTAGTGCTTGAAGAAGTTATACGGATTTATCTGACTGTCCTTTAGTGTCTCTTTTCACTTCCTTGAATGCCCAAATTTTGTACCATCCCTGATTTTAAGTTTACAATCATATTTTCTTCCCGCATAAATATGTTACTTGAATCGATATTTTGAAATTTTCTTTCCGCACTTTGTCCAAGTAACCTAAACTGGACTGTGAATTTCAATCTTAGAGATGAATCTCGAGTTCTACCCCCATCCCGAGAATTAAGTGGATGAAATCACAGAGGAGCACTCATTCCTTTGCATGATTGTGAATCTCTTCTTATGATGTTTGTAACCATGATGCATGAAAAAATTCTACATTTTGAGGGTTTGGTTTAGAAGGGTCATCATATGCAATGCTCATTGGCCCCATGGTCGATGTTTAGAAACTTAACTATGTGAAGAATGGTTTTTTCGCTTTCCTCTAGCTCTAATATATAGAGTCTGGTTTCGTGATCTTGAAGGAAACTGATAGGGTAGTGGGACACCTCGCACATGACTTGATCTTCAAGGATCTCAGGTTTGCATAGAAATGCATGCTTAATGATGGATTTTTTCCTTTGTTGTTGGAGTAGATACCAGTGATATGAGCCCTACGGATTTGTTGTACACTTAGATAATGTTTTCTATCTGAAGAGGGATATTTATTTTCCGAACCAATTCTTTCATGGATTCACATGCCCTAATCGTAATTGTTGATGGATTAGCGGGAACGTCTATGTCAATGATTAAATGGTGCTCGTGTGAGTCCCGTCGGGTGTTAAAGTTGGTGGTTTCTAATTGATTGTCATATGTGTCGGGTCAATACAAAGTTATATTAGTGGTTGTGTAACGCTCTTTTGCATCGCATCGAGCATTAATGTTCTTTTTAGGTTTGTCAGTCCTTTCCTATCATGTTTTAAATGAACTATCCTTTTTGTATTCAGAATTTTCATAGTCATTTTTTCTTCTCGCTTGACCGACTAAATCTCCTATGTTCATTCATGATCAATACATGGTTCGATCGATTGCTTCTTTTGTATCATCAGGTTTCCTCTTGTCGGTTCTTCTTAGTCAATGTTCTTGATAATTACTTCGGTCATATGTTTTATTGTAGTCCCCTCTATGATGGCTTCGTTCGCTTGATCTAGATCCGCCTCGATCAATCAACTGTCACTTGATGAGGATTTGTCATAATTCTAGATATGGAGTCGTGTGTTGATATCGTCTTCATCCACTTTATCTATGGCTTAACTAGGGCATTCTTTCTCTCTCCATTCTACTTTTCCTTTACTTATTTCTTCCAAGCTTTGGATCTTATTTAATACTTAGTTTTTCCTATAACAATTTCTTGTACCTGAATGTTATACCAAAATTCTTTATAATTGGTTTTTAGTTTATTAATATAAAATGGATTTATTTCTTGATACTATTATTAATCTACTTCGACCAGACTATTATATTTCCAGTTCTGGTCGATCCCTGTTGGCATTACTTTCTATAGACTTTGCCAACAAGGTTCTTCATCTTTATGTATTATACTTCCTTAAACGGGCACCATTACTTACTTTTTTGAATGGGTTCCCCAACAAAGCTTGAAGTTGAACTGCGCATGTCAGTCGAATATATTCTATAACATAAGGACCAAGCCATGTTGTCTCTAACTTCCTAGGTTTTCCTTTAATTCGGTTGTCGTATAGTAGAACTAGGTCTCCATTTTTTATCTCCTTCTTTTTTAGATGACGATCATGCCATGCTTTCTATTGTTGTGTTTGAACTTCTTGGTGGTGCATTTCTTTTAATCTTCCTTCTTCTAACTTATTCAATTGGTAAAGATGATCTTGTCTACTTCTGTCATGGTCAAATTTAGCAATAGTTGCTACTCTGTCTAAGTTGGCCCAAAAGTGAAGTGGTATCAAAGTTTCTTATCCATAGGCAAGTTTAAAGGGAGTATGTCCAGTCAATCGCGTATAAGAAGATATATATGCCCATAGGATTGCAGGAATTTTGTCATCCTATTCATTCTTGTCGATGTCGTAGATTTTAGTGAGTCCTTTATATAGTGTCTTATTAAATGCTTCAACAACACCATTTTCTTAGGGATGGTATGTTGTTGTTCTTCTGTGATCAATGAGAAATTTCTTTAGTAGGACTTGGATCGTCTTGTTCACAAAGTGTGTCCCTTGGTCATTGATTAGTGTTAGTGGACATCCAAATATTGTGATTATGTTCTCATAAATAAATTTCCCTGTGACCTCTTTAGTAAATTTCCCACTTAGTCACATATTTGACTGTAGTGATAATATATTTCACACATGTTCTTCTTTCTCTCTGAGGAAATGGACCGACAAAGTCGATGGCCCAGATATCAAATGGTCGATTAGGGTTGACCGACTATAGTGGAATTTCATTCTTCCACAAAGGTCGACCCATTCTTTGACAACTATCACATTTCCTGACCTATTCTCGACAATATTTATGTAAATTCAACCACCACAGACCCGCCTGAAGTATATTTTGTGTTGTTGTGTTGGCTTGAAAGTGGCCCCCGAAAGGTCCTGCATGTGCCTCATTAATAATGTATTATATTTCATGTTCTAGGCACATCTTCTTAAGACGTCATCATGTCCCATTTTGTATAAATATACGTTGATGATTGTGAATGGTGTTGCTTTTAGAGATAACACTTTCTTTTTATTTGTTGAGAGATCATCAGGAGCCTTCCCCTCCTCCAAGAAGTTTGTTATTTTTCCAGATATTTTTGTGGTGCTTCAACATGGAATAGATTTGTGTCTGGAAGATTGTCCTCTATGTCGGTCAAGTCCTCCCCTGTCTCGAGTCAGGACAGATGGTCGGACCTGATGTTATTTTTCTCGGGTCGGATGATTATATCGAATTCAAATTATTGGAATAGTAATAACCAACATCATATTTTTCCTTGATGAATAGGTTTGTTGACTAAATATTTTAATGTCTAATGATCTGTAAATAATGTGAATGGCTTTGCCAGTAAGTAGTATTGGAATTTATGCAAAGCGAATATCACCGATAAGGCTTCCCTTTCTGTGGTCAAGTAATTTTTTCTACTTTATTCAACTTCCGACTGGAATACATGTTCAGGTGGTCAATTTTATTGTTGTATGGTTGCGATAGGATTGAACCAGAAACAAAATTTGAAGCATCGACATGGATATGAAACCTTCTCAACTAGTCGGTGAATTTTAGTATGGGGGCTTCGACCAGTTTCATCTTTAAAATTTTGAATGATTCCTGACAGTCTTGACTCCATCTAAACTCAATTTCTTTTTGAAGCAGCTCATCGATTGGGAAAGTGATATCTAAATAATGGCATATAAATTTTGGGTAATACCAAGTATGTCCGAGGAATATTTTAATATTTTTATGATTTACAAGTGGCTTCAAGTTGAGGATGATTTTGATTTTTCCCATGTCGACTTTTACACCATCCTTACATACCACGTGGCCTAAGAGAATTCTAATTGGTGTGGAAAATATGCACTTCTTAATATTGAGATAGAATTGGATTTGTCTGCATCCCTCCAACATTAATTTGAGCCATTGTATGTGGTTTTTGAATAGGTTGTATATAGTCCAATCGTCAAAGTAGACAACCATTGTCTTGTATATGTATTCTTGAAATGCTTTTACTACTATTCTTGAAAATATTGTTGGTTCATTCTTTATCCAAAGTGGCATTACCCTATAGACGAAGGAGCCAAATTCAGAGACAAATGTCATCTTCAATTGATATTCTTTAGCTATAGGGACTTGATTATATCCTAAAAATCCATCTCTGAATGCGTAGCATTCATGACCTATAACTTCATTAATTATTTCGTCGACAAATGGAGTGGGGAACGGATCTTTTAAAGTTAGTTTGTTGAGACCTCTGAAGTCGATGCAAATTCTTAACTTCTTAAGGTCGTGCTTCTTCAGTTGAACCACCATAGGACTTGCCCATTCTACTTTGTTGATTGGATATATGATGCATGTTGATGACATTCCTTTGATTTCCTTCTGAATGATGGGCTTGTATTTGTGAGGTAATTTGTAAGGTTGCTTTTTTATTGGCTTTTCTCCCAAAATGAGCTCAATTTTCATTTCTCCCATTTATTCTACAAGTCCTTTTATATCTTTATAGTCTTGTGAAAATACATATTGATATTCTTTGAGTAAGTCAACTATGTCAACTGTCTCCTTCTTCGTCCAATAGTCGCCTACTCATGCCATTTTTTGTTGATCTTCATTTGATATATTGAACTCTTTTGTCTTTAATTCAACATTCATCCACTCTCGTGGTTTTTGCTTCTTCAAGATGTAGATCCCATTCTTCGATTTTGGTGAAGCTCGTCGGAAAGTCGAGTTGTTCAATTTCCTCCTTTTCTTCCTTAGATATTTTTAATATTGATTTTACATGGTTTTGCATCATTGGTTGGTCACTTTTCCATCGAAAACTCTGGCCGAGACAGGTTGTATTTTCCATATCGATTCTTCATTCTGTTGTATTTTCATTATTCTTTGTCGAAACAAGTTGGTAAGTATATTTTGATCCTACGTTGACCATCATCTTCCCTTTTTCCTTTTGTATAGTTGGTGTCGGTTTTTCTAGGAAGATTTTAATTTTTTGTGTTGTTTCTCTTAGATGTTCCTCCTCCAGAATAAATTCAAAGGCTTTGATAAAATTTTATTTAATGTTGGACCAATTGAGTGTATGGTGACATGCTTCTTCAATTTTATACTATTTATTTGGTATTTCATCTAGTGTGTTTGGAAACATGTGTGACCATACACTTTCATCTCTATATCCTATTCTGTGCCATTTATTCTCACAATGGTGGATATGTTTGACTGGGTTATACCCAACCTTTAAGATAGGGATGTCGGCTGCTTTGGATAGTTGTTTTTATCCAAAGCGTTCTAAAAAGTAAGTTGATACAGTTGTCCATGTTTGCATTCTTGGGGAATGTGTTTCCCACAATATTGTGGCTTGTCCTGTAAAGGTTTTGACCAGACTTTGAGTTTTTCCTTGTTCTCCGACAGATTTAGAAACTTCCTCGACATGCATTGTTGAAACATTTCGTTCATTGTAGCATAGCGGATTTTTCATTGTGTTGTCGATTGGAATAAGTGTAGGATTTTTTCAAAGTCTCTTTTCATACACTATAGGTACTGCTTGAATTGAATAGCATGTTCTGGAATGCTTAATTGGGATGGCTTCAATGGTCCAACAATCTTTTGAGTGTGCCTCATAATTTTTTGTCTTCCAGTTGTATAAAGATGAGTCAAAATTGTGTCTGAACGACGTGAGTGACTTTGTTGAGATTTATTCTTGTGTGTTTGGCTCAACATAATCTCTTTGTTCATTGATTATTTGGTACAGACATCGCGCTTCATGATCTTCTCCCAATGACTCACTCCAAGTTTTCCCTTTGCTATGGTCCAGATGTTCGACAACATAGGTATTCCAACAGAGGACGAACACCTTCAGTAACCACTCACATAACCAGATCAAAGATCAACACACTGATGTTTTCACATGGTAAAACCCCTACGGGGAAACATCCACGACCCCAACCAACACGACCACTTGGAGCAGTTTATTAATGCAAAGAAAAAGATTACAGAGAGATTTTACAAGAGAGTTTCTCACAATCGATCATCGACAAATGACCCTCCATGCTCTTTAAATAGAGATCATGGACCAATCGGGTGTTAAGCCACGAATCAATGGCTGTTAAGATCGAGGAGAGTATGAACCGTCGGATCACTCTATGTTGGGAACATATCGTGACCATCGGATTTCCTAACTACAAATGCATACTAATGCATACTAAAGAAACACACTTTTACCTAACGAGATATTAGACCAAGTAGATCTTAACTAACTCTTAAGTGTCTAAATATCCTAACATCCCCCCTTAAGAACAACTTGGGATAGGATTGAAGGATTTACAATAATGACACAATAGGAGAAGGAAGGAGGAATTAGAGCCTATCCCCC